>JAODAL010004502.1:0-155886 GCA_025379985.1 Phyllomedusa bahiana | reverse complement strand
CCAGTCATTACGGTAATCCACAGTTCTCAGAGAGAACTATGGATTCCGTCTCTTCTCCCCGCTTGGCGAATACGGCGAGGGGGGGGACAGTGACAGGCACATTATTTACGGCATTGTACGCGCCGTGAATAATGAATGTCTATGGGGCCGGCGAGCTGTGGGCCCCCCGCCCCCACTGCACGGCAGCCGGCGTAATTGCAGGGCGAAATCCGTCCCGCAATTACGTTGGCTTTAAGCCGTGTGAACCAGGCCTTAATGTCCGTGTATATGACCATCTATAGGTCATTTGAAAATATTTCAGTATCTATCATCAAACCATTATTTGGCCATACCTTTAGCTTGTGCACCAGGAAAGCTCCCGAAATAAATGTTAAACATGACAGAGGCCCATTATCAGACATAGGGCAAAAGAGTGTATTCTTCTGACTGGTATAATGATAAAACACATTCAACATATACCTTTTTTTTTTAACTTTTAATAATGGCCCCCTATTGGAGATAAACCCTACTGTATGGCATACAATATAGTGTCCTTTAAATATGGCATATGTGAGTAATGGAGGCCATAAACAAACAGCCTTACACCAACTAAGTGGGTAATTAAATGTATGAAATAAACAAAATATTTGAGCGATAATATATGCTCTTAAGCAACTGAATTTCACTCTCAGCTTAAGAGGTATGCTCAGAAAGACCAAAGTACTTCTTGCCTGCTGATAGATTATCTTTGTTTTATTCTCAAGAGTACAAAGCTTTACCATGTTTTTCCTCACTTTCATCTGGCTGAGAGCGAGTGGTTTTAACACATTGATAACTTAAAGAACCTAAGTCCTATGCAGCCAGAAAACTATTGTAAAGGAATATAATATCATAGCATGTCTCGTCTCCGAGGAAATACTCAGTTTAACCACCATTCCATGGCAACCAATTAGTTAGAAGAAAATATTAAGGTTTCCTTGCCATCTTTGTTTGTTAATGTTAGCTTTACCAACCTTAATAGAATATCTTTTCTGTTAATATATACATAGGCAGTCCCCAAATTATGAATGGGATAGGGACTGTAGGTTCGTTCACAAGTTGAATTTGTATGTAATTGGGGACAGGTATATTTATTAAAGGTATCTCCAACAACAAAAAATAAATTCTAAAAGATTAGTTTCGGATAGTGCAGAGAAGAGTTTTAAAATTTGCTATCTGTGCCCCTGTGTAGAAAAAAGATTTCACCTTACTTTCTGATGCTCATGCAATGCTGTGGCACGCTGGCACTTGAAGTTCCACAGCTCCTTACTAGTCAGTATGCCACAGCAGCACATTCTAAACACTGACTAATCAACACCCATTCAATTAGTATGTTTGGTGTGGCATCCTGGCACTTGTAATTTCACAACTACAAATGTCAGCACGCCACACATGTACAAATTGTATGGGTGCTGATATAGTACAGTCCGGGCTTTTGGGATGGCGGGAGGGGTGGGAGAACCAAAAAAAAGGCCAAAAGGTTAAAGCAGCCCGTCGGCCTAAGCTGCAGCGAAAGAAAAGAGCGCCGGATTAGGGGCTGTTTTTGCCAGACTGAAGACGAAGCTTCCCAGTGGGGGGCTTGGTGGCAGGAGGAAGGAAAAATTGGAGATTGCTGACCCGGCCAAAAGCAGAAAGGGGGAACAGGGGAAGGCTTTAAAACCATTCTCAGGGCCCGTGTTTGACAAAAGCGGCAGAGTGTGCCCTATAATTTCCCCTTTTGAAAACTAAGAAACATATTTTTAAGTGGGAAAATTTTGAAAAAGGACTCCCTTTGTAAAATTATTTTTTTGGGAGATAAAAATATAAAAATAAATTTTTATTTTAATTATAAAAAATTTATATAAATTATATATATATATTATAAAAATATTATAAAATATTTTTTAATATTCCCAAACACACACACACCCCCCCCCCCCCCCCGATATAGGTATTTTTAATTTTTTTATATATAGAAAAAATAGAAAGGGGGAAAAATATAATAAAAAAAACACACATATAATATATCCCACACATATATATATATACCCCACACACAATATATATATAAAATTATATTTTATATAATATATATTTTGGCAACTTTAAAATTATAAAACAAATTTTAATAATAATATATATATATAATATTAAATATTATAATTTTAATATAATATTATTTTTGGGGTTTCCCTAAGGGGGGGGGTCCGTGCGTTTTAAAAGCAACAGTTACTATGGCTGTAAAAAAAGAAAGCGCAAAATTCGGGTTCCACAAATAAAAAGCACCGTGATTAAAATAGGAAGAGCCAGGTGCTCCCCTTTTTGGTGTTTTGAAACGGGAAAACTTTTAACTCGTAAAATCGCGTGAGTTTTCACATTGCGGAGATGGAAAAAAAGCACCCCTGTCCCGGTTCCCGCTTTCGGTTCCACGAGGACCCCGAGGAGAATTTAATAAAAAAAAAATTAAAAGTGTTTTTGGAAAACCCCCGTAGGGAAATTTGCAAGCAAAACAAAATTAAAAAGGAAACTCTTTTGGGGTTTCTAGAACGCTCGTTTGTAAAAAAAACAAAATTTGGGTTTTAATTTTTTTATTTAGATATTTTTTTATTTTTTCCCAAAAGCACAGGGAGGGCCTTTTACGGGTCGCACCCCGTTCTTCAATATCAAAGACTGATACAAAAATTGGCAAAAATTTTTATACTCAGGGATATAAAAAACGGGTTTGTTAGTGAGTAAATAAATTTTCATTCACAAAAAAATTTTAATTCCAAAGTTGAAATCAAAAGAGCAAAATTTTTTCCCCAAACACAATAACTATTCCCCAAAAATTTTTTTAAAAAACAATTTTTAAATATGAAAAAAAACCCTTGTATAAAAAAAAAAATATATTATATCTTAAAAATAACCAAATTTTATAAAAAAATTAAAAAAATAATAATATAAAAATAAAAAAAAAAAATTTTTATGTTTTAAAAAATAATAAAAAAATAAAAAAAAAAAAAAAAAAAATTTACCAAAAAAAAATATGCATACAAAAAATAATTGTTTTAAAAAAAAAAATTAAATTTAATTGAAAATTTAAAATTAGTAATATATCTGAAAGAAATTTAAATAAAAAAGAAATCTTGAAATCTTTTTTAAACCATGGGGGCTTATTGTGTTAAATTTTGTCCATCCAATACCCCTTTTCCTTCCTATTTAAAATTTTTGGGGCCCATCGGGTGAAAAAACCCTCAGGGATACAAATCTAGGGGTTGTATAAAAAAAATTGAGCTCCCCGTATCAGGAAAAGCCCGAAAGAGGGACGAGGTAACATACAAAGTTTTTCCCCTTGTAAATAGCATTACCTTGATTTTTTAAATTTCTGAGGGAGAGTTTTGGGGAGGTTTTCCCCCCCATACTTTTTATGTTGCAGCAGCACGAAATTAAATAAACAAAAATAATCACTATACAGGAAATTTTCTCTTTTTTTTTAAAAAAACCCCCCTTTTCACTGTTGATGTAAAGGTTTAAAAAATTACCATTTTTTTTAAAAAAAACATTTACATCTAAGGTTTCGCCGCGGGGGGTAAAAACCTTTTTCCAACAGAAATTTTTTTTTTTTTCTTATTGCACTATTTTACCTTGGTGTTTTTGGTTTAAATTTAGAGGGGGAAATATATTTTTTAACTTTCTAGATTTTCGGGAAAAATTTAAAATTTAAAGGGCGTGTGGGGAAAAACCCCTTGGGCCCTTTGGGTCTCCGAAATAAAAAATTCCCAAATTTGTTTATAAAAAAATTTATTTTGTCCCTTTCTTTAAATTTGACTATTTTGTTAGTTAGGGGAGGCTTATATTAAAAACTCTGTCTTTCTTTGGGTTTTTTATCTAAAATTTTAATATTCAGCTTGGTCAATGCAGAAAGCTTTTTTTGCGGGCGCCTTTAAAAAGGGTTGTCCAGGGCATTTTTTTTTTTTAAATTTTTTGGTTTAAAATTTTCCCGCTTGCTCTTTAAAAAGGTTTTCCCCCACTTAAATAAAATTCCCTTTTTTTAATTTTTCTGTACGGGCCCGGGGGGGAAATATTCCTTACCAAAACTTTTTTAAAGATTCGAGTTTTAATAATAAAAAAATTATTCAAATCAGTTTTTTTAAAAAAATTTTTTCGACGCCACTTTATCATTATTAAAAAAAAAATTTAGATCCAAAAAAAAAAAATTGGGTTGCGGATGCAGGAGAAGAAAATCTAAAAACCCCAAGATTTTTGTCATTTAAAAAAACTTAAAAATTTTTAAAAGTATCGAGCGGTTACCCCCCAAATGAATAAAAATTCATCGAAAAAACCCTTTTGTAATAAATAATTTTGGGGTTTAAAAAAGGATTATCAAAATTTTTTGTATAAAAATACCTAAAACCCCCCATAAAAAGGTTAGCCAGGGGATGGGGCAACCCTGGTCCCCATCGGCCGTTTCCAAAATTCTTGGGGGTAAAAGGGGGGAGTTATATTTAAAAAAAAAATTTTTTTAAAAAGAGTTTTAAACCCTTTTTAGTAGAAAATTTTTAAAAAACCAAAAAAATTAAAAGTTCGGGTATCTAAAAATTTAACAAATTGCCTTTAAAAACCCCCCCATGCCAATATTGGAATAGGGGTGCCGTTACATTTTAAAAAAAGCAAAAATTAAACCTTCTTTTTTCCCTTCCATGCCTATGAGATCCCCAAAACGTATCAGAAACTTTGAGGAAAAATAGACAAACCCCCAAAACCCAAAAGGTTGGGAAATTTTTTTTCTAAAAATGGGGAAAAAATTAGAAAAAATTGAGGTTAACCCCCGAAATTTTTAAAAGGGCTCCTGGGGGGTTAAATTACGTCTTGTGAAATTTTGGGGAGGGGGGTAAAAGAAAGGGAAAGGATGGATTTTGAATAAAAAAAAATTTTCCCTTTTTTTTTTCGGATGATATTAAATTTTCATTTTTTTTGTTTAATAATTTTTTAATATTTTAAATTTTTCAAATGGGCAAAGGGAAAATGGGGGAAACTTCTTTATTTGTTTGAATTTTCTTCGGGTTTTCCTCAAAGCTTCCTTTTGTATAATTTTATAGTTCCTGAATTGAAAAAGTAAAACGGACAAAAAGGGGGAAAAAGTGGGCCTTTAGGACTTTTAAATAAAAAAACAAGGAAGCTTGGGGGATACTCGAAGATTTTAAAAATTTAAATAAAAAAGAAGTTTCACCCATATTTTATTACATTTTAAAACTAAATATAAAAAATTTTTTTAAAAAAAAACTAAAGAGAATAAACCCTCACGAAAGAAAAAGGAATTTTTTAATTATTTCAAAAAACCTTTCCCTTCCTTATTTTTACCACCCCCCAAAGTTCACAAAAACCCCTGAATTTAAACCCCCCCCGGGGGGTCCTATTTAAATTTTTGGGGGTTTAAAAAAATATTTCTAATCTTTCCCCCTTTATGATATACCAAATTTAACCTATGGTTTAGGGGTTTTTCTAGTTTTCCCCAAAGATTCTGATATGGGGTTTTTAGGGGTCTCTAGGGAAGGAAATGGGAAAAAGGATTTTTAAATTTTTGCTTTCCCTTTTGATGTAACGGGACTTTAAAATTTCCCAAAATTAGGCAAAAGTTGGGGGTTTGAAGCAACTGCTAAATTTTTTAGATACCGAACCTATTTTTTTGGGAAACTTTTAAAACTTTTCTATCCCAAGGTTTAAAAACCATTTTTAAAAAAAATTTTTTTAAAAAATAAAATCCCCCCCATTTACCACCCAGCCCAAATAGGTTTCCGATGGGGAAACCCGGGGTTTCCCAAACGCCTGGCTTAAACCCTTTTTATGGGGCAGTTTGAGGGTATTTTTTTACAAAATTCTGATAATCCTTTTTTAAAAAAAATATTATTTTTTACAAAATTTTATCGAGATCTTTTTTTTTTCATTTTGGGGGTAAAGCCAAGGGTACTTTTAATAATTTTGTTTTAAATTTTTTAAAAAAGACAAAATCTTGGGGGTTTTAATTTTTCTTCTACTGCTTTATCCCCCAAAGGATTTTTTTTTTTTTTTGGATCTTCATTTAAAATTTTAATAATGAAAAAGGGGGCGGGCGAAAAAATTTTTTTTAAAAAAAATGATTCCAATAATTATTTTAAATTTTTCAAATCGAATCACAAAAAATTGGATAAGGAATTTTTCCCCCTTTGGGGAGTACAGAAGATTAAAAAAGAAAATTTTTACTGAAGTGGGGAAAACCTTTAATGAGCAAGCGGGGAAAATTTTTAACCCCAAAAAATTTTTAAAAAAAAGAAAAATACCCTTGGCAACTTTTTAAAAAGGGGCCCCCCCCAATAAAGCTGGGTGCAATTTACACAAACTTGGGAAAATTTAAAAACAAAAAAAAAAACCAAAGAAAGACAGAGGGTTTCAATATAAGCCTCATAAAACCCAAAAAAAGTCATATAAAAGGTTTCCAAAAAATTTTTTATAAACATTGGAATTTTTATTACGAGACCCCGGCCTCAAAGGGGGTTAAACCCTCCCCGCCCTCAAATTTTTTTACGAAGATCTAGAACGGTTAAAAAATAAATTGGCCCCATCTAAACTTAAACAACCACACCAAGGTAAATATGCAAAAAGGGAAAAAAAAAAAATTCTGTTGTTTAAAAAGGGTTTTTACCCCCTGCGGCGACCTTAAAATGTAAAAAGTTGCAAACAAAAAGGTTAAAATTTTGGGAAATTTTTCCCTTTAAAATCAACATGAAAAGGGGGGTTTTTTAAAATGAAAGAGAAATTAAACCCGTAATAAATTTATTATTTGTTTATTTTAAATTTCGTGGGTGTTCAAATTTCAGAAAGTGGGGGACCTCCACAAAAATCCCCTCAATTAAAAATTTTATAGGTATGCTAATTTCCCACAAGGGGAAACTTCGGTTTTAGGTTTCCTGTTTATCTTTCGGAGTTTCCCTGATACGAGGGGGGGGTCAAATTTTTTTAAACCCCTAGATCGTATCCCTTTAGGGTTGGGCCGATAGGGCCAAAATGTTAAGTAGGAAGGGGGGTTTTTGGATGTTTCAAAATTTAACACACTGAAGCCCCATTGGTTTTTTAAAAGGGGAAAACAAAATTCTAAATTTTTAAAATTTCTTTCAGATAAAATTTTCTATTATAAATTTTCGAAAATTAATTTTTTTTTATTTTTTCTTAAATTGGTTTTTTTGTATGGAAAATTTTTTTATTTTGGGATTTTTTGATTTTTTATTATTAAATTTTTTTTTCATTTTTTTTACATAAATAGTTTTTTTTATATATTTTTTTTAAAAATTTTTTTAAATTTTTCTATTTAAAATTTGGTTAAATTTTTTAAGTTTTTTATAATAATTTTTTTTTATAGGTTTTTTAAAAATCAAAAAAAATTGTTTTAAATAATTTTAGGCAATAGTTTTGTGTTTTTGAAATTTTGGGCTTTTTTGGGTACCTTTGTGGTTTAACCCTTTTTTGTGTTTAAGAACCTTTTTTTTTCTAATTTAACTCCCGGGTTTTAAGTTTGGTTTTTTTGGGCCCTTGGGTGGAAAACAGTTTTGATTGGGAACGGGTGGTACCCCCGAAAAACGTATGGTTTCTTTGGTTGGGAATAACAAAAAATTTTTTAATAATTAAAAAATTAATTTCCCCTTGATGTTTTAAAAAGTTTTCCCCAAAAGGTTCCCCTTTAATTTGGGGGGAAGGTTTTTAAAAAATAGGGGGGGTTTGAAAGGGGGGGGGGGTTTTTTTTTGTTTATAATTATTTTTTTATTAAAACCAAAAGGGATTTATTTCCCCTGTTAAATTTTATAATAGTTTATCTTTTTTAAAAACCCCTTTGTTTGTAAAAATTTGTTTTAATATAAAAATTGGGAAATTTTATATAAATTTGGGGCAAAAGGGTTTTTTTGGATAACATATAATTTTTGGTTTTATAAAAACCTTTTTTAAAAAAAATATTTTATATAACAATTATTATAGACACCTATTTTTTAAAAAAATTTTTTTAATTCATAAAAATTTTTATATAATTAAACCCCTTTTTCCTTTTAATTATTATTTTTATAAAGATATATTTTTATATACAAACCCTTTTTCAACCAAAAAAAGTAAAATGTGGAATATATATAGAACGGAAAAAATTTTGAAAACCTTAATTCGGCAAATTTTTTAAAAAAAAATATTTATATTTTTTTTAAAAAAAAGTATGTTTTTTTAAAACATTTAGGTTTTTTTATATATTTAAATTTTTTTAAAAAAATTTGGGGGGACTTGGGTTTAAATTGTAAAATTTTATTTTTTGGGTTTTTTATATATTTTCACCCTTTTTTTGTGGGTTTTTCCCCTTATAATAATATAAAATTAAAATTTTTTTATATCTTTTTTGTTCACAATTAAACCCTTTAAAAATTTTTTTTAAAAATTTAAACCCTTTGGAAAATAAATTGTTTTGGGCATAAATATAAATTTTATATCTTTTTATTTCAACCTTTTATATAAAACCAAAGGGAAACTTGGTTAAAATAATATAAAATTGTAAAGGGCCGGCCGGTTTTGTTAAAATAAACCCCCTTTTTTTTTTAAATAATATTCCCTTTTTTTTAAAAATATTTTTTTTTATGGTATAATTTTCCAATATAAAACATTTATAAAATTTTCAAATATATATAAATTTTTTTTTTTAAAAAATTTTAAAAAATTCAAAATTTTTTAAAAATGTTTTAAAAACCAAAATATTTTATATATAAAAAATCCCAAAATTTTTTGGGACAAACACATTATATAAAAATTTAAAAATTTAAAACAAATATTTTATAAAAAAATATACCAACCACAAAAAATAAATATATACACACACATAAAAAATAAAAATTATACACACACATAAAAAATAAAAAATATATATTTACACCACCAAAAAAATATATTAAAAAAATACACACACATATATATATAAAATATTTAAAAACATTTAAAATATTAAATTATATATATACAAAAATTTTATATATATTTAAAAAAAAAAATATATTTTATAACCATATATATATATATTTATATACACACAAAAATAAATATATATTTTATCAAACACAAAATATATATAAATTTCACACAAAATATTTTAAAAAATAATAACCCCTTAAAAATAAAATAATATACACAAATATATTTTAAAATATATATATAATATATATAAACCCCCATATATATAATTTAAATCTACACACAAAATTTTATATAAAATTTTTTTTAAAAATATTTATACACACAAAAATATAAACACACACATATATATAAAAAATACACCCCTATAAATTTACACACACAATTTTTTAAAAAACACATTAATTTTTATACACACACATATATAAAAATATACACAAAATATAAAACACACATAAATATACACACATAATTTTAAAACACATAAATATACCACATATATATATCACATATATATCCACAAAATTATTAAATACCAAATTAAACACACAAATATATATTTCACCCTATAAATAACACATTTTAAAAATATAACCCATATATTATACAAAACATAAAAATATTTCACCACCCCAAAAAATATACACACACAAACCCCAAAAATATAACACCACACAAAAAATTTTCCCCACACATAAAAATATACACAACATATTATAAACACACATATAAAAATTTATATATATAATTTTATTTTAAAAATTTCAAAACATATTTTAAAATTTTATAATTTTATATTTAATATTACAAAAATATATTTTACACACATAAAAATATTTTATATTTCCCAAAAATTAAAATTATACCATATATATTAAAATAAAATTTCACCCTATAATTTAAAATAAACACAAAAACAATAAAATATTTTAACAAAACCCCCACCCTAATACTAAATAAAACACACACCCCATAAAATTTTTATATATTATATATATATATAAATACAAAAACCCAACCCCAAAATATATATATTTATAAAAATATTTCACCAATTTTTTTATAAAAATATATAAAATTTTTTACAAAATATATAAACCCTATTATATTTAAAAATTTTCCAAAAATATTTAATTTCCAACCCCACACACACACATATATACACACATTTTTACAGTCACACATTAATTATTAAAATTTTAAAAGATATTTCACCCCACAAATATATTTATATATACAAAAAATATTTACACACACCCTTTTTAAAATTTTATAAAATTCATATATAATAACACCAACCTTTTTTTATACATATTTTAAAACACACCCCCCATATATTTACAAAAAATATATACCACAAACATATATTTTTAAATATAAAATAAACACACAATAAATTTACTTAAATATTTTCACTCAAACCCTATTTAAAAACAATATATATACACAACAACCCCAAAATAATTATATTTAAACACACACACCAAATATTTTTATATAAATATTAAAAATATTAAAATACACAAAATATATAAATTTTTTAAAAAATTTTTTTAAAAACACATATATAAAATTTTTATTAAAATTTTATTTCACACATTTATATATTCTCACACACCACATATATATATATAAATTTTATAATTTATATAAAGCCCATATTTATAAAACCCACCACACAAAATAATTTTTAAAAATATATATTTATAGACACATTATTTACACACAAACAAAATTTTTTATAAATAATTTTTTAATACACATTTTAATACACAAAACACCAAAATTAAAAATAATATATAAATACACACACACATATATATATAAAAATAAATAAACCCCACATATATATAAAAATATATATATTAATAAATATTTTTATATATAAATATATATACACACACACATAAAATATACATTTTTACCCCAATTATATTACACACACCCATTAAATTTTTATATATATTTATAATAAATTTTAAAATTTTAAAAACATAAAAATATACACACACAAACAAATATATAACATAAATATATACACACATATATATTAAAATACACACACATATAATTTTAAAAAAAACACCCACAAATAATTTTTATATTTATAACACAATACAATTTAAAAATATACACCATCAAAAATAATAAACCAAACCCCATATATTTATATAAAATATATTTTAAATACACACACCCACACATATATATAAAAAAAAATTTTATATATAAAAATAAAATTTTTTATATATTTATTATATAAATATTGTGTTTTGTATTGTATATATATTTATATAAAATTAAATATTTTATAAACAATCACCGGGCCCCTTTATTTGGGACACCTGTCCCAATGTCCGGGTTAAACCCCTTTAATTTTTCCCAATCGGGGCCAAAAACATGGCGGCAACTCCAGTTTCAATTTAGGCATGTAGACCCTGGTCGGGCAATCTCCTTCAGTTCAAAAAAGAGCATCATATGTGGCCGGGGAGTTGTATATTTTTATGTGGGGTTTTGGGATATACATTTTAAAAATATATATAAATATATAATATATAATAAATTTTTAAAAGGGAAAAAATTGTCTTTTTTTAATTTTGGTTTTTGGGAAAAACTGAGCTCAAAAAGATCTTGGTGTCTCCATGGAAAACTAAAGTACCGTTCTAAAAAACTAGCTTGCCTTTGGAAATTACAAAAAATTACAAAAAAGAAAACAACAAATAAAAATATCAGCGTTTAAACCCCCGCCCAAAACTTAGGGGGTTTAGCAGAGTAAATGAGGGGAAAAAAAAAAAAAAATACAAACCAATCAGGAGGAGACCCAAAGAGAAAAAAATAATCCCTTCACAAAAAATATACCCAACAAAAATATTATAATTTTTTATATATTTTTAATATATATATTTTTTAAAAAAGAACCCAAAAATAAAAAAAATTAAAAAGAGCAGTGAAATGTCCCAACCCAAATTTTCTTGGCCTTTTTAAAAAATTTTATTTCATCCCAAAAAAAATCCTGTACAAACTCGGATTTCCATTTTTCGTATAGCAATAAACATAGAAAACAATGAAACCCACGTTTTCCTTTATTTTAAAAACATATTTTAGGGACAGAGGGTAGCTTTAGGCTCATAGGGCCCCTGGTTAAAGGTCAAATTGCTCCCCCCCCAAAATTCGCTCACATCTGCCCTGAGGCCCGTCCCCGACATGGGCTGTGGTTTTCTCTAAGCCGGACAAAAACAGAAAAACCCCATCCAAAAAAAATATTTTAAGGGTTTAGTGCCCTGTCCTCACAAAAACCTTACAAATCAATGAAGGGGCCTAGTCAAAATTTTTTGGGGAAAGGGGGGGACCCCGGGGGTTTTTAAAAAAACTTGTTTCCGTCCGTCGTTGGGATTTTTTTCAAAAAAAGAAAAGAATTATTTTTACTGGATGCTTTTTTGTTTGCAAATGGGCTTTGTGGGCTGGGGTTGCTGCCCTGTCATGTGATGGTTAAAGTTCCCCAACTAAAGCCCGGATTTAAGGGGACAGCTGCCAGGACGAATCTTTTTAAAGAGTGTTTTTTCCCAAATCCAGTCCCCACGGGGCCCCACCAACAGGGCCCTTTTTTTGGGGTCTCCCACAGGGAAAACACCGACAATAATTTTCATCACCGTGCAATACGAGGAAAACCGGAAAAATTGGAAACCCGTTGGGGGGGTCTTGAGGACTTGGGGTTTTAGGAAAAACCCCTGGTCTAGGGCAATGAATTTGGTTAAAAATTATGGGGTTTGGGGGCTTTGTCATGCGGGGGGGAGGGGGTCTCCCTAATTTATCTAGGGGGAGTGAAAAGCGCAAAACTCAGTATTTTGGGGGTTTGGGGAAAGGGGAAACGAACAATGTCCCAAATTCCCCGGGGGGGTCAAGGACAGTGAAAGGTTATATTTCGGAATCTGTTGTGGTCTTGGACGGTGAAGGGATTAAAGGGGTTGTCTCATCTTAAAGTTTCATAGGATGCATGAATGAAATAATGCTGCTTTGCTCTGTGACATCCTGGTCAAGTTGCCTGTAATTAGCATATGAGTTCCGTGTATTCAGACTTCTCTGTTTATTATGTTTATTAATCTAGATTAGATAAATTATCTTCTACCAGGACAGGACAGGAGAAGCTGCTGAGCTAATGTAAACAGTAGAGTAATTACTGTCTTTTGTCTGAAAGATCAGATACCACACAAGCTCTCACTGCCAGGCCAACCTGTGTAATGACTTAACTCCCTACTATCAGATAGAACAAACAGCAGGGGATAAGAAGTACACAGGTCGGTCACTTGGGAAACTAGAAAGGCCTCAGAAGGTGATAAAATCATTTGTAGCTCCTTAACAAAAAAAGATGAACAAAGCAATGTGTGAGGAAAACATCTTCATTTAGTGTACCCTACAATTTGAAAGCTATTCTTTGTAGTGAGACAACCCCTTTAATTCCAGTATTCCTGGTGGTATCAGGCAGTGAACGGGTTAATTTTAGTAAACCTTGTGGTCTTGGGCAGTGAGATCTAGTAATTACTCACTTGTCCAGGCTCCAGCATTGCCTGTAAATTTCTGTTATCCCCAAGCTCTGATCATATAGATGAGATCAAGGAAGGGATAGAGAGGACTGTGCAGCTGTAACATTATAGCTGCATAGACAGTCAATATACAGATTATAGTCAGCTCACCCACTCCATTGTTCTTCCATGTGAGGCATCATGTTAGGGTGCGGTACTCAGACTGACCAGTTAAAGGGGTTGTCTCACTACAAGGTTTGCTTTTTATGTTAAAGAACTTGAAAAAACAAGTCACTTTGCAATATGTGTCCATTAACAGTGTTCTACCTATTTCTCGAAATCCCCTCTTGTATGGGCTGCATCAGTTCCTCAGGTCGCTATAGCTACAAACCTGTTAAACCTCTCATGATAGGCTGCAAGCACTGGTTGCTATAGCTACAGACCTGATAGAAGCCAGTAAACACGCCCCAGAATTCAAAATGAAACCAAGAAAACAGGACTGAGGTAAGAGGAATCAATGTAGTGAGACAACCCCTTTAACTCCTCCCAGTCATACAAATGAATTCAAACGAGCAACAGTCCAGCAAACAGTCCGCTTGTTTGCTGGACTGTTGCTCGTTTGGATTCAATTATAGCTGCATAGTTCTCATTTTTTTAATATAGAGGAGTAATTAAAGGAGTTGTCTCACTACATTGATTCATCTCACCTCAGTCCTGTTTTCTTGGTTTCATTTTGAATTCAGGGGCGTGTTTACTGGATTCTACTAGGCTGCAGTAGAAGCCAGCTCTGTAACTATAGCAACCAGTGCTGGCAGCCTATCAGGATAGATCAAACAGGTCTGTAGCTATAGCAACCTGAGGAGCTGATGCAGTTCATACAAGAGGGGATATTTCGGAATAGGTAGGGCACTGTTAATGGACATATATTGCAAAGTGACTTGTTTTTGCAAGATCTTTAACACAAAAAGCAATCCTTGTAGTGAGACAACCCCTTTAAGGAGCACTCAGTCCGATCACTAAGTAGAGAGTCAGTGACCGTGTGCTGAGTGGTATCATACAGAAAAGCCTAGCATGCAGAGCCGTCTTAACAGAATTATGGGCCCCATGGACATAACACAGCAGTGGGCCCTGCCCACATACATGACATCACGCTTTGCTATGTCTCGAACACCCTCCCAAGCACACCCATATTATCACACCACTTATATCAGCCTGCGGCCTACAAGACTATATGGTAGGGCAGGGAGCCTTTGGCTCCCTTCTCCACCAGGGTTGTAACTGTTTGCACATCCTAAAAACATACAAACATTTAAGTAAGCAAGGCCAACCAAGGGATCCAGGATATGTTTCTTGTATTCCTAGGACAGACATACACCACTTGGGGCCCCCATGACTGTGGGGCTCCTGGGCAACTGCCTAGTGTGCCCAATGAAAGAGATTCTTAGTTCGCACGTTTTGATCAAAAAATGCTTAAGCCACCCCCGGCTTAAAAGGGATTAAGGGGGTGGTCGATTCTCTGAGAAGTCGAATTTGGCTTAGTGAGAGATAAAGATAGCGTGGGCCCAACCCCCCCTTGAGATCCGTTGTAAGCCGGGGGTGGTTAAACATTTTTTGTCAAACGTGTGAACTAAGAATCTAAAAATTTTTTTTCTGATTGTAGATAGAAAAATGCTTCTTAGGGGTTTCCAGTATTGTTACCCTTTCAAGGGAAAGAGATGCCGTTGCATGCCCAAACTTTTGTACACTAAAACTAATTCAGCCAATGAAACCCAAAAGAGGTAAAACTGCATTTATTTTAATGTACCTTACTAATGTACTGTGTGGAAACGATGGAGGGAGGAAAAAAAAATAGTCAGTCACAGAAATAGCTTTGGTAACTTTGCTTTACTTTTACCACTTCTATTTTTGAGCTTATGACTAAGCTGCAAACTATGTCCCAAAGCAATGTGCTAGCAAGAGTTGCACTGTAGGACTGTCTATGTGTGAACACGTTATTAATTATACACTTAGCTATGATTACGGTTTTGTAACTACAGACAGCTACATTTTATTACTCGCATTGGAGAGATAAATAAATAATAAGGATCCCTGCCTGTTGCCACTAGTGGTCTGTGCCTTGGGTAAATGGAAGAGCAGAGACTTGCTTGCCCTTGCCATCACTAGAGCGGCTTGCACTACAGGGATGAGAGTGCGCCTGATAGACAGAGGCTCGGAATAAATAGGCTACCGGGAATCTGCAACTCCACCTTAAGGTCTTCAGACAGCTTTGTATTAATTAAATCAGTATGTTTTTGTGTATCTGTCTTATTCCCCTCTTCTTCTCCAAGAGAGTGTGTGTGTGGAGGGGGGAGCGTTTGTGAATATTTTATAGAAATTCATAACCGTAACAGGAATAAATATTAAACAACAACGAGCTAAGGGGTGGGGGGCCGACTAGAGGAGGAGGCGATGGAGGGGAAAAAGAAGAGGCGAGAGAGTAGAATAAAAAACAGGGCTTGGGGAATCGGCTTTCTTCCAGGAGCCACGCAATTGTAACGGAGTCGAAGGAGTAGAGGACTTACATTACAAAATTTTTTGCGTTCAATATACTCACTCTAAACCTTGCAAAGTATCTCCATTAACCCTAGAAGGTAGATGGTTCTGCATCCGTTCAAGCCTGAAACAAGCCCTCACTCTCCATTCTCTTGCAGAGGACCTGTCGAGTTTTGCCCAAAGGAGCTTTTGCATAGCTCTTTGCTTAAAGTGGACACTCTAAAAACCACACAGACTCTCTGGAACCTCTTAACATAGGAGAGAGCATCAATGTTTCTACACTATGCACCAAGAGTAAATGCTCCCATGTGGCCCCAATCCCACTGCATCTTAAAGGGGTTGTCTCACTACAAGGATTGTTTTGTATGTTAAAGATCTTGCAAAAACAAGTCACTTTGCAATAGGTTTTTTTATTAACCATGTCCTACCAATTCTAGATATCCCCTTTTTTATGGGCTGGGCCCCACTCCTCAGGTCATAGCTACAGACCTGTTTGATCCCGATAGGTGCCAGAAATGGGGTATCACAGAACCTGGCTTCTACAGCAGATAATAAAGCGGTAAACAGCCCCGGGTTCAAAGTGAAACCAAGAAAACAGGGCTGAGGTAAGTGAATCAATGTAGTGAGACAACCCTTTAAAGGGGTTTTGCCACGTCTAATGTTGACGTGGGACCTCCAAAATGGGTATTTAATCACTTTCCCAAATTAAAAAAAAGTGAAGGGGCCCCTTTAGAGTACAGCCTGACTTTAAAGTCCTTAGTTTCCTGACGTTTAATTTTGACACGGCCAGGAGTGACAGGAATGTCTGGCCGCAATTGTTTGTTTGCACTTTATTGAGGAGGGAAATGAACGACTTTGAAGGGGGGGGAGAAAAGATCCTGTGTTTTTTAAAGAGAATTACGGGTTTAATGTAATTTTCTGAGTAAACATGCAGACGCTCCCCGCCCGCCCTCCTCCCCTCCCCCCCGCAGCAGTTCCTGAAATGAAAGATGATGCTTGCTGAGAGCTTATCTTCTCTCCTGAGCAGATAAGAAGGAGAAACTTGTGCACAATACAGTTATCCCCTGTTGTTTAGCCAAATAACACGCTCAAGTACAGAGACTATCAGGAACGTGCATGGGAGGTGGAGTGATGACATCATAGAGGAGGTACTTGTTTTTTTAAACACAGAAACACAACGCCCCTTTTTCAAGCCTCAAGAAGGGAGTATCAGCCTGTAAGGAACTCACTTCTTGGCAAAACCCCTTTAAGCAAACAGGAGGAATCTGTGGAAGCAAATATTAAAAGGGGTTGTCTTATGAGGACAAGTCCTGTCTATATGGCCTATGAGTGCATATGGAAGTCGAGGAAGAAGGTTCCCAGCTCGAGACCTTTCTCCAGAACAGAGAGCCACTATGTAAGAAAGGCTCCCTTTCTGTGGGCCCAATAAACCCAAGCATTAAATGGATGTAATGCTACATTTCTTCTGCCTCTGATCACAGTGATCAGCTAAACATCAAGAAGGTTCCTTCTAAACTGATCTTTTTAGTTACATTAATATTTTGAGATAGAACACACTCAAGATAAAATACGCTACGCAAGCTGTCCTTTTAATGACATACGTAAAGCTCAATTTAATTAAATGTCTTTACACAAGGAGCAATATTCTTGGATTATGTGAATCACATTTTACACATGATAGGCACTGGAATATGGGGGGGGGGAGGGGGAATCTAAATGCAAATGAGTACCCAGCAAAGCGTCTGACTATTACATACAGTGGTAGCCATTAAAATATTTCTGTATTAACAGTGTGATAGGAAGTGTCAAATACAGACTTCAAAATTTTAGCCTGGTTTTCCTAAAAAAATAATTGAGTTTAGGGATCTAACCTACCTAATATAAATCTATTGAACCATCTTCATAGATGAAAGTAATTCCTAGTATGCGTTGTCCATGTCATGAAAAAAAAAAATGATAAACTACTCCTGGGGCCACATTATACTATATACGCTTACACTCACCTTCCCCTGGTCCTCGCTTCCAGCGCTGCGTCGCTCCTGTCTTCTGTTCACACTCTACTACTTCCAAACAGTAATTATATGACTTTTTTCTTTCTAATGCGGCCTCAGGAGAATTATTTTAGATCACATGAACAACGCCTTTAAGGAATTGTGTCAGACAGGTTAATTTGTGAGAGACTAAAAGTTTTTTGTTTTTTTTTAGTACTGCATGATCCTGACTGTATGGCGTGTATGACATCAAGCCCTGCGCTTTACTGGGGACCACATGATTAACATCTACTAGAGCTATAGATACATTATTTTGACCTTATAATATAAAACAACCAAAAACCAGCAAATATCCAACCGACTCCAACTCTCTGGCTTATGAAACCATATTAGTGGGTGTTTGAAATACCAATTATAATATCTGCTTCATATATACACAAAGAAAAGCTCCTAGCCTGGGATTTCATTGCATTTTGATGCATAAAAGGAGTGTTTAATGCACCAAAAAGAACACTTAAATGGGTGTTTTGTGCCCCAACATTGCTCGTTTGTCTGTCGGGGTATGAGTAAAATTAGAAGAGAAGACTCATACTTACCTCCCGGACGCCCCCGTTCACTCCTGGCTGCCGGTGTGTTCAACCAGGAAGTAAGCAGTGAATGTTCATTGTTCACGTGACAGGTGCAGACAATCACAGGCCACGTTGTCACCTACATTTGTTAAAGGGGTTTTGCCACGATCTAATGTTGACGTGGGATCCTCCAAAATGGGTATTTAATCACTTTTCTAAATATATGTCATAAAAAAAGTGAAGCCTCTGAGAGCTACAGCCTGATTAAGATGCCCTTAGTTTCCTGACAGTTTACATTAGACACGACCAGGAGCTGACAGGAGCTAATCTGGTCGCGCTTGTGTTGTTTGCACTTCTTATCTGATGGCAGGGAACATGAATGAGCTTTGAAGGGACTGGGGAGAAAGATCCTGTGTCTTTTGTATAGAGAATCCACTGGTTGGAATGTAATTATCTGAGTAAACATGCAGACACTCCCTGCTCAGCCCCCCTCCCTCAACAGAGGCTGCCTGCTGAGCTTATATTCTCTCCTGAGCAGATAAGAGGGAGAAATAAAACGCATAGAGCTTGTGCACAATACAGTTGTCCTCTGTGGATTAGCAAAACAATGTTTGCTCGACTCCAGAGACTGAGTATCAGGAACGTGCATGGGAGGTGGAGTGATGACATCAAATAGGAGGTACTTGTTTTTTTTAAACACAGAAACAATACGCCCCTTTTTTTCAAGTCTCAAGAGGGGAGTATCAGCCTGTTAGGTAAGGAACTCACTTCTTGGCAAAACTCCTTTGAGTATGAACTTTCTCTTCTATTTTTTATTCATGTCTCGACTGACGTACAAGCAATATTAGGTCCCAGAAAACACTCCTTTTAGTTGTCCTATTGTTTTTTATTGTAAAATACTTCCTTGGAAACTGGATATTTTTTTAATCATCGTTTTAAGAAATACGCAGTGCTTAAAAAAAAACAAGACACTGATACATATTCTTTTCTTTTTAGCAGTTTTTATTTTCTGATTGTAGATTTCTCAATTCTGTTGTCTGTATATGATTATGGGGGCAGCTTTTTCACCTTAAGAGATGCTTTACAGCAGCTTCCTGGGAATAGGAGCCTGTGTACAGGAATAGACAAAATGACTTCTATAGGAGAGTTTTCTGCGACCTGGGAAGAAATCACTGTGCAGAGAGGGGAGATGTGACCTTTCTCTTATTGTGACTGGTGGATCCTGTGATCTTGGTGTCACCTTTCAGTTGGACCCTGCTTGTACTGGTTATGAGCAGACTACTGAACATCTTTCTATACAGGACGGGAATTGTCAGACTATTATTAGGCCTAGTGGCCAACGTGAAAACTACAGGGGTTTAGAATTTTTAAAAAAAATATTGAAAAGGATATGGAAAATAAAAAAAAATCATGTGTTTAACAAACAAATGAGTTAAACAATAAGACTTTTTTTTGATGACACATTCCCTTTAAAGTGCATGATACCTTCTGGTGGGCAGCAAAGTTTTCCACGTGCAACTAATTTCTAATATACAATAGAAAGCTACTTTCAATGGGCCTCATAACCTACTGCATCTGTACAGGTTGCTCCAATGGTATGGCCATCCCTGCATAAGCATATCCATTGGGAGTTTCCTTTTGGCTGGTATAGGACTATATATTGACTTTATATATTGCATAACAAAAAGTATAGAATAAAGTAGTAGACTGCGCTGTTCCACAGCTGTTATACAGTAAAAAGACGATGTATAAGGACAGGTATACTTTTATTTTACCTTTACAATGGGACCAAATCAGTAACAATCCCACTATATGCTTATTCAGTAAGATCCACAGCTCCACATTGGAGGTGTACACCAACAGCTTTTATCAACACATGGTACACACCAAATGCAGATCATAAACGTCATCTGATCTATGCGGACTCTGTAAAACATTGAATCTGATGTGCGTTTAGAGGAAACAACTGTAAGGGTATGTTCATATGGCTTATTTCGCCACGTATTTGCACACAATTCGCCGCATATTGAGCTTTAGGTTAAGTTCACACGGCGTAATTTCGGCACTTATGTCGCCACCTAGGTGCGCTCTAATACGAAGAGATGCATGCCGAAATTACGGTAATCTATAGTTCTCATAGAGAACTATGGATTATGCCTCCACTCCCCGCTCATACAATACGATCGTATTGTACGTCCGGGGAGATAAGTGACATGTCACTTAGTCGTGGCGCTTTCGTGTCACGAGCAATGTATGTCTATGGGGCCGGCGGGCTGCCGGTTCCCCTGCGCCTCGGGATTTATGCAGCTGTCTGGAGTCAATTCTAAACACATTGACTGTATTGCGGCGCGTACTTAGCACGCGAGCGCAATCATCGTGTGTAAACATTAGCTTATATGCGGAGAAATACGTGCCACATTTACGGTAATTTATAGCTCTCATAGAGAGCAATGAATTGCACGTTGTCCCCCCTAGAGTACAATACAATCGAATCGTATGCCTGGGAAGAAAGTGACATGCCAATTGTTGGTGGTGCTTACGCGCCGTTGACAATGCATGCGAGTGGGGCTGGCCGCCACAATACGCTGTGTGAACATACCCTAAGAGACTTAAAGGGGTTGTCTCACTACATTGATTTGTCCTGTTTTTTTGGGTTTCATTTTAAATTTCGGGGGGCGGGGTTTTTACTGGTTCCAATAGCTGCAGTAGAACCCGGCTGTAGCATAGCACCAAAGGCGGAAAAGTCTATCAGAATAATAAACAGGTCTGTAGCTATAGCGACCTGAGGAGCAAAGGCGGGGCCCATACAAAGGGAAAATTTCTCAGAATAGGTGGACATGAAATGGACATACATTGCAGAGTGACTTGTTTTTGCAAGATCTTTAACATAAAAAGCAATCCTTGTAGTGAGACAACCCCTTTAAATATACCGGTAAGGCTGCTACAAGAGTTCCTCCAAAACTAAAGCCTCCTATTTTATTATTTTAACTCAAGATGTCACAAGTGGATGGTGGCAGTAAAACAATAGAGGTTGGACCCTTCTGACAATATCTGTTAAATGGTGTTGCCATGCAACAGATGGCAGCCTGACAAAATGGAGTCTGACATGAAAGTGCAGATAAAGCAATTGTGTGTAATTGAACTCTTCCATGCGGCAAAAACTACACCTAGGAACATTCATTGATGCTTCCCAAGTCTTTACGGAGACCCAACCATGCATGTTTGCACACTGAGGTGATGGGTGACACACCCTAATAGTGGCTACAGCAACAAGAAAAACGTATTCTGGACAGCCATGAACAGATCTGGTGCAAATATTTTAAGAGTGCGACATGCAAGCTCTTCTTCTTCTATGGCAAGCATCACCAAGGGTGGTGAATGTTGAAAAATAGGGTCTCTGTAGCCGAGAATGTAAGAATAGTGTTATTATGCACTTTGTATTTGATGCAGTTTCCATGTAAATAGGATGCATTAGTTTTTTTAAATCTGTTTGCCCTCAGTAGATGAAAACATTCTTGCTATGTCCAGAGGTTAAAAATCCATACAGACCTAATCATTTTCACAGCTCAGTGTTTGCCGAGACTGTATCCAGTCCAATCAATCCTGTGTGACCTATTTAGTTTGAATGCCAGGCTGATAATGTTCCCTACACTGATACACTGTAGCAAACTACATGACAGCAAGAGACGTGTTGTTGAGATATGTTTAGCAACAGCCTTGAAAGCAGTGAACAGACTCCAGCCCACTGCAGCAAAGAGACTACTGGATGTCTACCGCTAAACTCCTACAGAACCAGGAAATTAAAAGAATTCGCATGGTTTTTACTTTAAAGAGAACCTGTCACATAGATTATGCCCCCCTTGCTGAGGACAGAACAAGCTAGTGTCAGACCTGCTGTTTCCAGCGCTGTGTCCCTTATTCTGTAAGATGTTGTAGTTTTAGAGTATTTAGGGCTTAAATTTGAAGTTTTCAGCCAGAAAAGAGTCAAACAAAGATTCAGATTTTTTCAAACCCCGCCCACCTGAGGCTAGCCCCGCCCACCTCAACTGATAAACCTATTACTTTGAATAAGTAGAAACATGTGAATAACTGTCAGTGGGCGTGGCTATCCTTTGGTGGGCAGAGCTAACACCTACTCATGAATAAGATTTGAGCATTAAATGCTCTAAAACTACAGCATCTTACAGAATAAGGGACACAGCGCTGGAAACAGCAGATCTGTCACTAGCTTGTGCTGTCCTCAGCAGGTTCCCTTTAAGCAGTATATGGAAGGCCCTTATCAGGACCGAGCAGTTGCAAATGCCTGACAAAAATACAGAACAGAAACTAAAAAACGTAACTTTTATTGGTTTAACCCTATAAGCACCAGACCTGAAAAGGCCTTAATGACCTGCTAATTTTTTTAGTTTTTGCCTCCCTGCATTTCAACAGTCAAAACCCTCTTAAATTTTTAGATTTAAATTTTTTACTATGACGAAGTTGTAGGAGAATTGTTTTGTGCGGGAGAAGTTGTATTTTATGGGGGGTGTAGATTGCATTCACATATAAATTATTGCGCAATTTAAAAAAAAAACATTTTGCACTGTGAACATAAAAAGTTTTTCTGCCTTTTTTTCAAATAAATTTTTTACTCCATTTACATTTCACACTAAGTAACTTATTAGATTAATTTAACAGGTTTTTACCGTCATATGGATACCTTGTATGTGTAGGTTTATTTTGTGTTATGTATGCACAATTTTTTTTTTTAGTAAATATTTATTTTTATTTTATTAATTTATTTTTTCCACACACTAGGTTTTTTACTTTTTTTTAAATCCCATTAAAGGATAACTATTTGTACACTTTTTTTTTTTTTACATTTAGTTATGTATTAGCAAACTCCTGTATGCAAATACATTATACTCTGAGTCAGTATGAGACAGGCTACTGTCAGGGCAACACACAGCAAGCCGACAGAACTGAGGCTACTGTAGGTTCCCCGGGCGGACTGCAAAGACATTCTCCAGGTTCCACTGGGCACTGGGAAATGGAGCAGGGAAATCCTCTTTGCTTATGCCGCTGTCACGGACCGTGGCAATCAAAGTGTTATACAGTGGAGATCGGAGGCTTCCTCCAGTCTCTGCTTTTCACAGACTGCTCTACGAAAGGAGCTTTTAACTACAGCTCCGTTTCTAGCGCAGTTGCGGCGTTGGGAGCTGCAAATCCCCTATGTAGTCAGTGACTTCTTTTAGCATCGTTGCAGACAGAACATGCATCGCCAACCATGAAAATAAAGTGGGCGGTCATTAATGGGATACGCAGCGGGTAAAATAAGTGTTAAACACTTTACCAATTTTTTCAAAGTAAATATATTTTTAAAGGTGCTACTGTCATGAAATTCTCACCAGATGTCGATAACAATCTATCAGTCCACACAGGCAAAGAAATCAAACCATGTATGTCCATAAATTATGAGTAATAATGAGAAATGACACAGGGGAAAGGTATTGAGCACATGAAGAAAGAGAGGTGCCAAAAGCCATAGAAAGTCATGACACCAGCTGAAATCTATAAGTAATTAGAAAGCAATCTATAGTGAAAAATATCATCAGCTGGTTCAACAAATTGCCTATAAAAAGGTGTCTCATTACCAAGGTGCCACACAAGAAACAGCTCATGATGGGTAAAACCAGTGAGCGGTCTCAAGACCTTCACAACCTTATTGTTGCAAGACATACCAATGAACGCACCTGGAAGTGCTGTTTGGGCCATAATCCAGAAGTGAAAAGATCATCATTTCACCATAAACCTGTCATAACCAGGGGCTCCCCGCAAGCCTTCAGACAGAGGAAAGAAAATAATTATCTGAAGAGTTGTTCAAGAACCAAGGACCACCTAAGAAGAGATACATAAAGACTTGGAATCAGCAGGTACAAAGAAAACAATAAGTAATGCACTGAACCTCCATTGGCTGTAAGCACGCTCAACACACAATTGCTGAACAAAAATCATGTTCCAGCGCTTTTAAAATTGGTTCAACTGCGTATAGACATGCCTATGAAATACTGAAAGAATATATATACTGGAAAACTTCATATCATTAAAGAAAGGATGAATGGACAAATGTACCAAGACAATCTGGATAAAAGTCTGCTGCCATCTACCAGGATGATGAAGGTGAAATGATGGTGGACATTTCAGCAAGACAATGATCACCAAACAGAGCCAAGGAAACTCTCAACTGGTTTCAGAGAAAGAAAATAAAGCCGTTAGAATGGCTCAACCAATCACCTGACCTGAATCCAATAGAAAACCTATAGAAGGAACAAAAGCTCGAAGTTCGTAAAAGAAGCCCACGGAAGCTTCAGGATTTGAAGAGAGTTTGTGTGGAAGAATGGGCCAAAATCTCACCTGAGCAATGCATGCGATTAGTTTCCCTATAAAGGAGGCGTCTTGAAGCTGTCATCACCAACAAAGCCTCCAAAAAGTATTAAATACATTTCTTATTATTAAGTCATTTCTTATTATTACACATAATTTATGGACATCTATGGTTTGATTTATTTCCCTGTGCAGATTGGATGGGTTATTATTGACATCTGCAGAAAATTTCATGTCAATAATACTTATTTTACCCATTGCATATATACAGATATAAAAAAAAAATGGAAATACACATATAATAAGCACAAAGAGGATAAACTAAATCAAAGTCTCAAACAAAACCCCAAGGTAACAAGAATGGTGCCAATAAAGCATAAAAAATTGTATATTTCCAAAACAATATGCAATCACTTTAAATAAAGACTCATAATCTTCCAGTAAATATCTGATGCTGCCACCACGATAGTTTGCAGATACCGCATCCAGTAGAAGTCAGTATGACGGGCTTTTATCCATCCGATGGCAACAAGTAATGACTTTTAGAAAACGTGGAAGAATGGTCAAAAAGCAGATATATCCAGATTATTCCCTGCCTGACTGGCAGAGTTCCCACCCTGGGAAAGGTGCTCACACCAAACGGTGGCTATCCCTAAATAATACAGTTACTAAAAAATAAATACCTCGGTCATAGTGCATAATAGAGAAATCACTTATATTTTCTAAGTTTTAAATGTTTTTAATTTCTAGCATTTAGGAATATGCTGTGCTTTGCTCTGCCAGAAGTGCGTGGCCATTAAATTGTTCATAGTTCGAGGAACAAAAGAGGAATTTATTATACTACTTATCCAAAGGTATTCTAACCCACCTATTCCCTTAGGCTATGTTCACACTGCTTATTGCCAATCGTAAATACGTTCCGAAATCAGTTGTAAACCAGTTGCAAATAAGTGTCACTTAGTGTGGCACGTATTTCGCGACGGATTTACAATCCCCATTCATTATATGTGGTAAATCCGTCGCGAAATCCGGCCCAATAATTGACATGCACATTGTTTTTCCGTCCGTTTTGCGGCCGCAAATCTGCGGCGGCAATACGGCACGGAAATACTTGTCGTCTGAACGACGACACGTATTTCCCATTAAAACCAATGTTAAATGGCCTGCAACTTATTTCAGACTGATTTCGGAACGGATTTACGATCGTAAATACGGCGGCAAATCCGTTCCGAAATAAGCCTTGTGAACGAACCCTTAGGCTGCATCCACACAGCATTAGACAAAGGATGCCGAAAGTTTACCGTTTTTTGTCCGATGTATGACCATGGTTTTTGTCACTGTTTTGTCATGTTCCTAAATACGCCGGACTCTTATCGGGAAAAAAAAACGACCTGTGTAGACTACATGTCATTTTACTTCTTAAAGTCTATGGGCATGCAAAACAATCGTTTTTGCATGTTATGTAGACATAGCCTTACTGGTTGGCTTTTGGCCCTCTGATAATGAACATTTGTTTATATATATGGCAACTGGGATGTGGGATGATTGCTGTAACATTCCATTACTTAATCTTCTAGGACCATTAAAAAAAAAAAAGAAGTCCCCAGATTTTTTTTTGCCAACCACAACAATACACATCTGTTTTCTTGGTATTTGTTAGTTAAGCTGTTTAGTACCTACTTTATAAAATACCGTAATAATGACTCATTTGAATACCAGGTGATATGCGACAAATTATTCAAGAACGCAAAACAAAGATAATGTAAAGGTTAAGGTCAGTGCCTACATGTTAAATTATTATTTATCAACGGTAACCAATTGTACTGTATTATGATTAAACTAACAAATAGTATCACAAATTGTAGTCAAAGTATGAAGTACTAAGGATACCAGCTGTATAAAAACCTGTATCTGTGAACCAAAATAAAGAAATAATGCATCTGAATCAACAAGATGTCAGGCATCATCTTTCCGATAACAAAAATTTGGAAACCAGCACAATGAGGATTACGTAGCGGGCTTAAAGTCACGACACCTCTAATACTGCAGATCTACTATCAACGAGTTTCCCTTTCCACAGAGAACTGTTCATCAGGGAATTATGTAAAGTCCTCAAGAAGGAAATGAGAAATAAAGGGGTTATTAAAAAAAAATGGGCATATCAGCTTCATGTACAGTTGAAACCAGAAGTTTACATACATGATATAAAAAGATCTGACATGAAATCAGAATAAACCCAACCCGGTTTAGGCCAATTAGGATTAAAAAAGTTATTTATATTAGTCAAATGCCAGATTAATGACAGAGAGAATTTTTTTAAGGCATTTTTATTACTTTCTGCAAAGTCAAAAGTTTACATACATTTTGTTGGTATTTGGTAGCATTGCCCTTAAACTGTATGACTTGGGTCAGACATTTTGGATATCCTTCCATAAGCTTCTCACAATAGTTGGTAGGAATTTTGGCCCATTCCTCCTGACAGAATTGGTGTAACTGAGCCATGTTTGTAGGTTGCCTTACTCATAGCTGCCTTTTCAGCTTTGCCCATAAATTTCCAATAGAATTGAGATCAGGGCTTTGTGATGGCCACTCCAAAAAATTGACTTGGTTGTCCTTAAGCCACTTTGTAACCCGTATGCTTCGGGTCATTGTCCATTTGGAAGACCCATTTCCGCCCAAGCTTTAACTTCCAGGCTGATGTTTTGAGATGTTGCTTCAGTATTGCCACATAATCTTCTTTCCTCATGATACAATCTAGTTTGTGAAGTGCCCCAGTCCCTCCAGCAGCAAAATCCCACAACATGATACTGATAACCCCGTATTTCACAGTTGCTCTTAGGCTTCCAAAATTCTCCCTTTTTCCTCTAAACATAACAATGATAATTATGGTCAAACAGATCAATTTTAGTTTCGTCAGACCACAGGACATGTCACCAAAAATGTAGGTCTTTGTTCCTGTGTGCATTTACAAACTTTAATCTAGATTTTATATGTTTCTTTTGGAGTAATGGCTTCTTCCGGGCAGAGTGGCCTTTCAGCCCATGTTGTTACAGTCCTCGTTTCACTGTGGATAATGACACAATCTTACCAGTTTCCACCTGCATCTTCACAAGGTCTTTTGCTTTTGTTCTTGGGTTGATATGCACATGTTGAACCAAAGCTTGTTAATTTCCGAGACATAGAATCCATCTCCTTCCTGGACGGTATGATGGCTGGACATTGACATCTTGTTTGTACTTATAATTATTATACTGGTAAATTAGGCACCTTCAGGTATCTGGAAATTGCACCAAAGGATGAAACAAACTTGTGCAAGTCCACAATTCTCTTCCTTATATCTTGGCTGATTTCTTTAGACTTTCACATGATGTTACACACAGAAGTAGTGTGTTTCTGGTGTGCTGTAAAATATATCCACATATGTGTCTCTAATTAACTCAGATGTTGCCAATAAACAGAAGCTTCCAAAGACATGACATCATCATATGTGCTGTCCCAAGGTATAGTAATCCTAGTGTATGGAAACTTTTGACTTTGCAGAAAGTAATAAAAATGCCTTAAAAATTCTCTCTCATTATTCTGGCATTTGGCAAATATAAATAATTCTGGTTCCTAATTGACCTAAAACAGGTAACGTTTATTCTTATTTCATGTCAGATAGTGAGAAAAACATGCTTATGTGTCTTTCTATATAGCGTATGTAAACTTCTGGTTTCAGTTGTATATATGGACTCAACACATGGAGCTAATTTTATTTATTTATTTTTTTAAATGACCCCTTTTGCTCCAATAATCTGTATCTATTTGCTTTTTGACTACTCCTCTAGTATTTGTCAAGAGTCTATACTTCTTGCCACCTTAGGCTATGTCTCCACAGCACAGGTTTCTAGTCGGATTTTCGGCGGATTCTAAATACTGAAAACGCCGAAAATCCAACTGTAACCTATGTCCCATAGACCGCAATAAAAAATCCATGCTGTAGTCTACACAGCACAGATTTTTTTTTTCTGGTCAATTTTGAAATTTGGCGGATTCCAGCGGATTTTCAAACCCGTCAGATCTTACACCGGATTACTTTTGAATTCCTGTACATTCAATGTATGGGGCCGACAGCAATTCCGAGAACCGACTGCGGTTTTTAGAGTAAACATGATTTTGGACAGCATTTTAACATTGCTGTGTAGACCTAGCCTTATGAATGTAAGACTGTCCTACTAACTTCTACAGGATACACCTGCAAAAAAACTGACTTGATTTTTATTGACTTTGTGACTCATGGTTGCATATTGTTTTAGCACTATGCAATCTATTATACCGGATTAGCATACATGCCAACTCTCCCGCTTTTGGTGGGGGGATCCCGCTAATTGGGGTCCCCTCCCTCCCCCCCCCCCCCCACCCGCCCTCCCGGCAGAGTTGGCATTCCTCCCGCCGCCAGCAGGCAGCGAGGGTTCTTTAAATTACCACGGCGGAAGAGTAGCGCTAGTGCGCTACTCTGGCGCCGCCGGGCCGCTCCTACAGGCGGGTGAAGCGGCCGCAGCAGCCGCTCACCCGCACGAAGACTGTCGCTGTGCAGGGAGGAGGCAGGAGAGATCGTTCCCCTCCTCCCTTCTCCTCCTGTATGTACAGCGCCGGTGTGCGCTGTACATACAGATCAGCGTCGCAGGGGGAGTGACGCGCGGCTGCACTCACGTCCCCTGCGACGCTGAGGAGATCGGCCGTGAGATGTCCGGAGCTGGACGCACTGCAGGGTGCCTGGTGAGGTAAGTGACTTTTATTATTTTATTTTTATTAGCTAAAGGGGGCTCTACCTGGCTAACAAAGGGGGGCATCTACCTGACTACAAAGGGGGCAACTACCTGGCTAACAAAGGGGGC
Organism: Phyllomedusa bahiana; assembly: GCA_025379985.1. Lineage (NCBI taxonomy): Eukaryota > Metazoa > Chordata > Amphibia > Anura > Hylidae > Phyllomedusa > Phyllomedusa bahiana. The sequence goes on along the minus strand of JAODAL010004502.1, from coordinate 126,088 downwards.
AACTACCTGGCTAACAAAGGGGGGCATCTACCTGACTACAAAGGGGGCAACTACCTGACTATTAAAGGTGGCAACTAAGTGTCTTCTCAAGGGGGCAACTACCTGGCTACTAAAGTGGGGCAACTACCTGGCTACTAAAGGGGGGCACTACCTGGCTACTAAGGGGGCACTACCTTGCTAACAAAGGGGGGGCATGTACCTGACTACAAAGGGGGCAACTACCTGACTACTAAAGGGGGCACTACCTGGCTACTAAAAGGGGGTTCTGCAGTTAGGCGGTGTGGGGGTGTGGCTTTTTGAAGGGGCGTGAAACACCAAAAAGATGGGCGCGCCCATGCAAATTCTCTGCCTCTTCAATCTCCTGCTTTTTCATTTTCAAAAGTTGGCAACTATGCGTATTAGCACCAATTTTGATCCCTTAGGATGATGAGCGACTGAGATTTAGTGTATCCTGCTGGCACTCACACTTACTTGTTTACTGGTATAACTTCTCTTTTTCTAAATATCAGTAAAATACAAGTTTTAGCTTTTTCTTTTGCATTTCTCAGTAAAATTTGTAGTGTTTTATAGGGTGAGAAATACATAGCCTAAGAGGTGTAACATATTTTGGATATTGTAAAAAAAAAATAAAAAATAAAAATAAAATTAACAATGCAATATGCAAAAAAAAAAATAAAATAATTCCCACACTTGTATTGATGGCTGACACTGAGCTACATTGCAAAATATCTTAGTGCATTCAGTCAAGGATAGGTGTCAAAGGCCAATGTCCAGGGGGATCCCATTAGTCTTCACGTTTCACTTTTGATGTACATGAAAGTCTGTAAAAAAAATTCACTACTACCCTCTAAAGGGAGACTGTGATCTTGAGCGTTTTCTTTAGACATCTGTACTAATGACACATTTAAGTCACTAAACATATCCAAACAGGAGGTAACTAGCAGGGCTATAAATGCTTGTATACAGCTGGGACAGTAAGAGAGCTCTAATGTAACTGCAGCCTGATGATTAGAATAATAATCTCAATATATATGTATTGCCAACATATTTCACAATGCTTTACAATAGGGGAAAGCAGTAAACAAAAAAAATGTCAACTTTAAAACAAGTGAACATTGCCAATAGTATTAATCAAATTCATCTTTGTTCGGTTTGACACACACTTTACCAAACTTGCGAATAAATTTGGGTTCAGGACTTTTCCAATCCTAATTTTTAGGGCTTATAAGTAGTGTTGAGCGATTTTTATCGACAAAGTTGAAATCGGCAAGGTTTTTATGGTGATCGAAATTTCCAGATCATGCGATAATTAAGGTTAAAATCTGAGCATCATCTATTAAGATCGCGCCTTTTTCGGCACTTCCTGTAATTTTGGCGGCCAGCAAATCAGATTACAGAATAGAGCAGGGTGAGATGTGTGTGCGACGTCACGACTGAGATGTGTATGGTTGCGATTGGCTGGAAAAAATCACATGACCTCGTTTTACATAGAACAGCGTTTCCTGTTTCAGCCTCAGTGTCTCTCAGCGTCTCATAGGGATAGGACCTGCGCTCTGCCTGTGGCCAAACAGCTCAGCGAAATTAGTCTATTTCTGCACAGAGAAACCTCTACTATTAGCTGTGATCCTTCCAATTTAGTTAGATTAGAGATTTGAACATTTTATGTAGTTAGCTAGAGAATTTTAAAGCAGCATCTACCGCTGTAAATTCACGGCGGGGGGCGCGGGGGGGGGGCCCGCGGGCGAACACAGACAAGCTCTATCTATAAAGAACACTGGATAAAGTTCACCAAGACTTAGTGTAGACATTGTAGTGGAATATCTTTATTATTAACAGTTTGCTATTGAAATATTTCCTGGATATTGGGCAGCCTGAACTTATATTGGATACACATCATTTCTATAACTGCAGGTCTCTTTGTTAGCTGCAAAACTCCACTTTTATTATCAGTATACATTTCAGATAGGTGTTCATTTTCAATTTTACCCATTTACACCTGTGACTGTTGATATATCCACCTTTTCACTTAAATTACAATACAGCAATCTTGTTGTCCCCACAGGTTTTTTGTTTCCAAAAATACCGTGTATCGTACGAAAAACTCACAGTTTCGTGTTTTTTGACTTTTGCGCACCCAGCATTGTTCTTGACGCAGACTACGTAAATCTTAAAACAGCAATTCATTTCCCACAGGGAAATTTAAAGGTGCAAAAAAAAACCCTTTTTTATAAAAAAAACATAAAGTTACTGTTTTTTTCTTTTGCGCACCAGCACTGTTATTGACGCGCTCTAGTAAATCTTAAAACAGCAATTCATATTACCACAGGTGAATTGAAAAATGCAAAAAAAAAACCCTTTATTTTAAACAAAACTAAGTTATGTGTTTTTTTGCTTTTGCACACCCAGCATTGTTCATTGACGCGCACCACGTAAAACTAAAACAGCAATTCTATGTCACCCCAGGGGAATTGAAGGTGCAAAAAAAAACCGTGTTTTTACAAAAATAACAATACGGTTTTTTTACTTTTTTCACCCAGCTTTGTTCATTGACGCAGCATCCCGAAATCTTAAAACAGCATTTTATAGTACCACAGTGAATTGAAAGGTGCAAAAAATACCGTGTATTATACGAAAACATAACAGATACAGACATAACAGACTCCTTTCCCCGGCACTTTTTAATCTGGGGGTCAGACAGGTTTAATGGTCATACTGCGGTCCAGGACAGGGATAGTCAATGTCCAGTGAAACTAAAATGGTGGTTGAAAGACTCCTTTTTCCGGCACTTTTTAAATGTGGGGGTCATGCAGGTTTGGGGCTCATGCTGCGTTCCGGACAGGGATATTCAATGTCCAGTTCAAGTAACATGATGGTTCAAATCATACTGCCTTCTGGCACTTTTTGATTTGTGGGTGATGCAGGTTTAAGGGTCAGGCTGTGGTACAAGACAGGGATAGTGAATGGTCTGTGACTTTTTTTCTGTGACTTTTATAACGTAAGTGTGTTGCCTAAGATGTAGCACGTATCCATTTGACTGTTGTGGATGTTAATTTCAGCTTCTCCAGCCTTGTTTGGGTGTAATAATGAAGGTGTTGTCGCTCTCCCATAGACTTTAATGGTAATCGCTCATAATCGATGCTCACTATCGAAAAACCTTATCGATAGCGGCGACTATCGACTATCGCTCGATCTCGATAGCCAACGCAATCGCTCAACACTACTTATAAGGGTTGATTTACCTTTCCACGGAGTATCAGATCCAGAGTTTTGTCGTTGAACCAATAGTGAGGACGTACCAGGGGTCCCACCAGACCAGAAGGACAGCTGAAAGGTAAATGAATCCTTACAAACCACTAAAAACCCTGACCCTAAACCCAACTTCGAGTCAGGGCTAATGTTTTAGTGATATTTGCCAAAATTCGATTCTGGTGAACTGGAATCAAATCCCTTGGATCCAGGTCAATGTCAAATTTGAATCCCAAGTGCAACACTAATTACCAACTAGAATAAAGAAGAGAGGACATTGTGATTGAAGGGGTTTTGCCACAAAGTAAAATTGATGTGGGAAGCTTGCAATAAAACATTTTCACCATTCATTATTATTAAAAATTCAGGACTGTTTTTGTTTTAGCTGCTCATTTAGTGATTCATTGTTTACAGTTCGTCTCCAGGGGATATGACCAGGGCTGAGAGCTCCTCAGTCCTGGTCGCACATGCTCAGACAACCTCTCCTCTCAGGCAGCTACTGAGTGTTCAAACCCCAGGAGCTGTCACTCTACTCCCGTCCTGTTGACTAGTTAGTAATAAGTCAAACAGTGCAAATAAATAAAAAAGAAACCTCAATGAGGTATGTGCATTGATAAAGAGAAAAAAATTTGACAGTTTGGTTCCTGCAGAGATTTGAACCGAGGACCCTTGTGCCTGGAGGTAAAAGCTTTACCTCTCAGCTACTCATAATGCTTTACATAAAGACTTTTCTTTGACTACAGAGAGGAAAGGCCTGGTGATGTCATCCTGCTGGGTCACATGATATGCAATTCAAACAGATCACACACGCCCCCTTCTGAGCACACACAGCTAAAGAGCTGGATGCAGGAGGTATGAAATGAGATCGTGGCAAAACCCCTTTAAGCCCTTACAATCCACAAGATCATCCAAATAATTTGACCTTAATGTACTTAGAGCATAGAAACTAAAAAAAAAATAACTAAGTACAGAAATACATTTCTAGTACAAATAAAAAAAGTCAGTGTTTTTTATAAAAATACGTAGTAAAAAAAAACCAGAAAATATCACACAATCATAAACCTATAAGAGCATACACATTTTCCATTAATTATTTAGTACAGCCATAACTCTATTGTCTGGCACTGATCTGTATGATTGGTGCAACCAAGGAACAAGTAGGTTCCATCTAACATACCCTAGACCACTATGGAACAATACTTTAACTCTTTTCTTAACAAAAACCACGAGGTGATAAAATGGAAGCATACACTTTTAAACCCTAACAAAAAGGAAGGGGGCACCCGAGATACCCATATCTACTGACATTAACCTTACCACCATCTTTGCTTTATTAGTATTTTTTCCTGTTTTCTGTTTAATCTTAAATGTCCTATAACGCAAGAAACGCAGACATTATATGAGTCACTTTAGATTTTAGGTATACTTTTGGTTATTTACCGACTTCGCTCCAACCATAATGTATAATTATTTTCTATCGATCTTCTTAAAGCAAACGGTCAACTCTAAACAATATATGGCTGGCTACATATCCTACATTTTTAGCATGTTCGCCACCAAAGCTCCTGATATAAGTCCTGGAGTGTACATTGAATATACAGATGTAGCAGAATTAAACAGAACAGATATTGCGCCGCGATATCACGGCACAGTGTGTTATCTCTACTTTCTCAATGGCCGATGTTTGCAGATGAGAGCAGATAATACAAAAGGCCGTGAAATCACGGTCAAGCTAGGCTCTGCTACATCTGTAGGCCATAAACGGGATGTGAACCTTGCCTAATGCATTTCAGAACAGACATTGTTTAAGCCGACAGGACAGCTTCATGTTGGTTTTCCTAGCTGTTTTTGCATAGATTAGTGGCATTTAGGGTGTAGCTTCATGTGATTGAGGACGCCCTTCTCAGGACAATCCCCCCACAAGTCAGGTAAGCGTTTAATTCGGGTGAGTTTAGACTTTGGATATTTATATCCTTTTTACCTCCATCATAAGGAATTTTTGTTCCATCTACTATGGATATATCCTAAACCTACCCATTCTTCATTGGAGACTGCAAATATCTATTTATACCCTGGTCACGTGAGTGTGCTGTTTATAGTATTTTGATTTGTTCTAAACACCAAAGTGCGATGTATGGATTGCAATGGCATTTGCATTTTTTGATAGATTTAAAATAAAAGTTATATTTTATACCCCTCTAGCTTACATTTTTCCCCCAGTGATTCTCTTTGCTGGTTTTAACCTATGGATAGGTCTCAACCTATTTTTGTATAGTGACCTAGCTGTTGATTAAAGGGGTTTTATCGTTTGAACTGTTCGTGCTCTTCAGCTAGTTCTATGAGATTGAATTTCAAATCCAGTGGCGAGTCTCTCTTCACTGAAGAGCTGTGACATCATCATCCTGTATTTGCAGCAGAAGGGGAAGGTTGTCTGGACAGAACAGATATGCAGCCTCCTGCAATGTTCTCATGTGTCTGCAGAGCCTTCATCTCCAGGCTCCATAAGCTTCTTGCTGTGCTATAAGCAGTTATACACACAGCCTGAACTGATGAAACACATGTGAGGAGTGCACACTGCCCCCCCCCCCCCTCTGTTATAAGGCAGGAGGCTGTATGACTGTGTGAGATGGAGGGGAAACAGGACATAAGACTGTGTTATATGAGGGGATCTGTGACTTAACCAGTCAGTAATTACCCAGATCATTCACCTTAGAGCTGGGAGATGAGTATACAGCCAGCAGCCCTCTCACACAGCTGGTTTTACTTTGGATTTTAACAGCTCAGAGGGGAGTACACACAGAGTGTGCAGGCAGCCAATCACAGCGCAGGGGGCGTGTCAGGGGCGTTTCCTTCTGTGGGTGTATCCCAACAGGCTGAATGAAATGTGTCAGCCAGCCAATCACAGTGCAGGGGGCGTGTTCAGGGCAGAATATGTCTGAGGGCGTGTCCAGGGCAGAATCTGTCCGGGGGCGTGCCCCGACTAGCCAATCACAGAAAAGGGGGCGTGTCCCGACTAGAAGCAGCAGACAAAGAAAACAGATGCACAGAAAAGCTCATATCTGCTATACTAAGTGACTTAGGTAATGCAACTCAATTACAAAAATGCTTATTTTTACTGTCCCCATAATCTGAAACATATTTGTAGCAAGAAAACCCCTTTAAGTCAAGGTGGGCAGAGACAAACTAGCTGTTCCTGTGACTCTAACCATTTCTGTCTTGCTTTCAAACTATGAAACCTCGCTGGTTAGGGCAACATGAATTTCCTGACAGGCTCCCTTTAAATTGGCGTAGGCACATGTACGTATGTATTTATGTGTGTGCAGGGCAATCAAGGTTGTAAGGCCTGTTTTCATGTGGATGGATACAAGTAAAAACATTATGGGGCATACAACAAAAATGTCACTTTGAATCATTCAATCATTATTACAATTCCTACTAAACTAAAAGGTATTTTTATACTTATCCAAGGAATAAAGATATTTCGACAGAAAAGCAAACAGAGCTTCAGGTCTTTAAATCACATGGACAATGTTTTTATCAAAAAATAAATAAATACGATCTTTGTTTTTCACTGGAGGAATCGAGAACAACACTACTTTTTGCAAGGCAAAGAGTGGCTGGTTCTAGCGATAATTACATTCAGACTAATTGCATGGTAATTAGAGACTTCTAAAAGCCTGGCCTGTTTGCGGCCTTCAAGGACTGAGATTGCTCGGCCAGCTTTAGTGTGCTGACCTCATTTGGAATGTAGCAATGCATCATACATATTAAAATTGTATACTTGACTGGCTGAAAGAGGGTCTGGGTCCACTGGGTTCATTCTCTAGATTTCAGCACTATCCTATTATTGTTATTATGTGCACACGGATGCAGAACCTAAAAACCTATCTTTGATCAATAAGCGTAACATTTGGGCAGAACAGGGTGGTTGCCATGGCTTTACCCTACAAAAACGGATTGGCATACTACAGCGGAGCTAGCACCTTCATCCTCCTTCACTAGAGCACATGCACGCATCAATGTCAGGATTTTTTTTTGTGAAGCCGAAGTTGCTACGGTGCAGTATGATTGATCATGAGCCATGCCCATGTATCAGAGAGGGTGGGTACAAGAGAACACGCATGGGACATGTTACTGCCCTTGTATTTGGCAGCTGGGGAGATTCTTCTCACGTTCAGAGATTCAGCTGGGTGAAAAAGGCCACGCAACACGCAGTCAAACTAAGATTTCATATTAACACGGGGCTATAAATATTAATGGCGGATCCAGGCAGCCACTAACGAGGCCAGGAACACTGTGCTGTCTGTCTAACCCCCTCACCTAATGCAATTTAATCCAGTCCCAGAAGATTTACCAGTAGTGGAGGAGAGGAAGAGGGAGGGGGAACCCTCTGCTTCTGCTTTGCTGACTCTGCCGAGAACAGAACAAAAACTACAATTCCAAGTGGAGTTTGGAAAGAGGTTAAATGACACTATGTAAGCGTTCTCCATTTCCCATAAGAACACTTGTCCAAAAGGAGCCATGCGTGCCACTTGTCAGTGCTTTGCCTTTATGCTAAAAAGAAAATTTACCATAGCCAACAATAACCTACAGACACGCTATAAAAAAACACCATCCAAATAACCAAAAATATCAGCAAAACATAAACCTACAAGTATAAATATATAGGTAGACAGTACGAGGTTAGGCCAGGTTCACATCTATGTCGGGGGTTCAGTCTGGAGCAGATTCAGACTTTTTTCTTGAATTTTGCATTAAAGAGGATGGATCACTTCACCAGTTTGGCTGTTTTCTTTGCGTTTAAGCTTCTCACTTCCTGAAATCCAGGGGCGTTGCTTCTCCTCCCAGCTGGGCGTTACTTGACTGAAGGGGGATGACATCACCAACCCCCTCATTGTTTGTGCTCGCTCCCGAGACAGTGTCATTGTGTGAGAGCAGAGGGAGTGGATAGCAGAGCTCTGCAGACATCCTCCAATGGAGAGTTTGCTGTCTGGAGTGATGTGCTGCTAACCTCCCTCCCTGGATGGATGGATGGAGGGCAGGCAGGACGGATGAACGGACAGACGGACAGATGGATGGATGGACAGACAGATGGACAGATAGATGGATGGATGGACAGATGGAAATATGGATGGACAGATGGATGGATGGGCGGATGGATGGACAGATGGATGGACAGACGGATGGATGGACAGATGGATCCATCTTGCCATCCATCCATCCTGCCTGCAAACAGACCATATCTGTTCACTGCCGTGTGATTGCACGGACAGAAAGCGAAGCGGGAAGTTGTTTGCTTAGTAAAATGACTCCAGGCTAATGAGCATGCCCAGACTCATTTTACTAGTAGCAGAGGAACACAGAGGCAGGGGGAGCAGGGCGCATGCGCAGGAATGCGCGCTCCCCGTGATTACGACCGGGGGCTGGGGGGAATGCTAATGAGTAGAGCCGGCAGCCAATAGAAGGCCAGGGGGAGGAATCCGACCGGAGCAGCTGAACAGTGAGTACAGCACACTAAAGGAAGGGAGACAGCTTTGCTAATGCTAATGACATCCTATTGCTAAGTTGAATGTTTTCACTGTCCCCTTATTCTGAGATCCATTCTATGAAATGATACAACCCCTTTAAGAGGAGTGTCCGCCTCTATCTTAGCCATGTATCTCTCACACCTGGCTGTATGAGGTCCTTATATTCTGAGTGAATGGAGCCCAGCCCTGAATGCATGGCGGCTTTTGGCCCCACAGAGAGGCATTAGGGCGCCGTTTTCATCACGCGCTTTTCTCGTCGGCGCCAATCCGTGCAGTAATTAAGGTAATCACCGTTCTCATAGAGAACGGTGGATTCCGTCGCTCCTCCCGCTCGGCGAATCCGCCGGGCGGGGAGAAAGTCACCTGCACATTATCCAGGCGCAATACGCGCCGTGGATAATGCAAGTCTATGGGGCCGGCCGGCGCGCCCGCCCCCGCCCCTTATTCAAGCCGGAATTGCAAGCGCAATCCGGCTCGCAATTCCGTCTTGAATAAGCCGTGTGAACCGGGGCTTAGAGTAGGGACCCACCTAATGAGGCCACTATTTGATGAGCATACACATTTTGATCAAACTGAAAACTATTATTTTGTGCATATATAAAGAAAAGCAGTAATGCTTTTTTAATGTTCCGCTAGTCTATGCAAATTACAAATGGAGATGCGGGCTAATTTTTTTCTCGACTCCCATCAAAAGGTGACAGAATAAACTGTGCAGTATGCAGCACTATTATTCCCATTAAAACAATGGACTTGACTGTAGTCAATGGTGTCTATCATGCCTAAATAGTGTCCGTTGTAAAACGGGTCCGATTCTACCTCTCCAACGCAGATGTCAGTATCAGCTAAAATCCGCCTACAAAAAACACATCCCACTATACAATAAAAATCCATGTATCAATTTATACAGATTTTTCCAATACAGACTTATCAATTAGAGTGGTGGGGAAAAAATTACAATCCAATGTCAGCAGCACTCTACTAGCACTACAAACAGTCAAAAGGAACGTAGGACTTATTGGAAAAGCATTTCTGCTACTTTAGATACCTGAAGACTTGAAGTTCTTAGTGTACGTTTTTGACCAAAACTGTAATAAGTCCACCTGCCATCGACAAGGCAACCTCTATACAGATGGGAACCTACTCTATATGTTACCTCTTTTGGTGCCTATTCAGACCTCCACATTTCAGGGTGAGAAGATTCCAGCTACAAGCTACTCTGCATTGATTTAAAAAACCTGTGCGGATGGGCAGAGTGCAAAAACCAAAGTGGGGGGAAAAAAATGAGTGATAAGTCACTTACCAATTCTTACTAGCCCAAATGAATGGGGGCTAAATCCGCATCCAAAAACACAAATATGTCCATGGCATACTAAGGGAAAATCCGCTGCTGATTTTAACAAAGAAAAAATTGTGTGAATGAGGCCTAAGGCTACAATGAGACCACACTGAGGCTGCAAGATTGCACACCCCTCAGTGTATTGCTTTGAACTACAGCTCAACCTCAGTAGTTAAATATAAAGCGCTGTAAAAAGTCTCAGAACAGCCCCCTATAGCGAACCCACAAGTGGTTTCATCATGGTGCAGCTCTCTCATTTACCAAATTATACCAAGTAAACGCATTGTGGATTTCAAATTTGTGGTGGTAAAATCCATGCTGCAGTTCACATTTTTTAACTTTCGCCGAAGATTTACCATCAAAATGAAGGTGAAGTCGGACTTTTCATCAAGTGGCAAATTACCCTTAAAAAAGACCCATATAAGAATATATTCTTTTGATTCTGAACGAATGCTAAAAAATAATGTCTATAATGTAACACAGGCTTTAATTTTAAAGGGGTTGTCTCACAACAAGGGTTGCTTTTTATGTTAAAGATCTTGCAAAAGCAAGTCACTTTGCAATATATGTCCATTAACAGTGTCTTACATGTTCCTAGATATCCCCTCTTGTATGGGCTGCATCAGCTCCTCAGGTCGCTATAGCTACAGATCTGTTAATCTATCCCGATAGGCTGCCAGCACTAGTTGCTATAGCTATAGACCTGGCTTCTACTGCAGCCTAGTAGAAGCCAGTAAACACGCCCCTGAATTCAAAATGAAACCAAGAAAACAGGACTGAGGTAAGAGGAATCAATGTATTGAGACAACCCCTTTAATTTGTTAAGGTGCACAATATCTATGTCTTTTGTATGATAGTGTTAGGGTAAAATTGCCTTCACATTTTCATGTGTACTACTCCTATTTATCCCAAGTAGTTTTTTTTTTGTTTTTTTTTTTATTACAGACAGTCCCCAGGTTACAAACAAGATAGGGTCTGTTGTTTTTTTCCTTAAGTTGACATTTTTAAGTGCAACGCCAGCAAAAAATGCTTTCAGTTTTGAAAGTACAAGGAAGGATTAACCCCTTGTAACGTTTATTCTGCTGTCTGTGCCACTGGTAGGAAGATTGCACTTTCTATCTCTCAGAAATAATATTGGGAGCACACACCTGGTTTATGCGAGTCCGTGCAGTGCTCAGTGGGAGCATATTTGTTCCTGTATAAGGCTATGTTCACACAGCGTATTGCGGTGTGCACTTGTGCGCGCTGCAATATGCCGGGTGTTTTATAAATACGCGCTGGCCAGCACGTACTTCTAAAAAGCTCTGGCCCGGCCCCATTCGCTTTCATTTTCTGCCTGCATGTAAGCGCCAGGAAGAAGTGATGTCACTTCTTCCTCCTGGCGCGTACTATTCGGCGGGGAAAACGGCAGGTAATCATAGCTCTCAATGAGAGCTATGAATTACTGTAGTTGCGGGGCGTATTTCAGGCGTATTGCAGCCAGCACTACCCGGTACAACAGTCAAGTGAAATACTGCTAATGGCAATGTTGTAAGTCCATACATACATGTAACATTTCGGCTCAGGTTGGCCTTCTATGAGTCCCATCTGGAAGAAGAGTCTGGTGGCAAACGTGCAGATAGGTTGCAGTGTATAGCATGCAACACAGTTAGGCCGAGTTCACACGGCTTATTCACGGCATAATTGTGGGACGGATTTTGCCCGCAATTACGCTGTGTGCTCAGGAGCGGGGGCGGGGTGGCTGGCAGCTCGCCGGCCCCATAGACATTCATTATTCACGGCGCATATACCGTCATGAATAATTGACGTCACTTCTCTCCCCGCTCGGCGTATTTCGCGAGCGGGGAAAGGAGACGGAATCCATAGTTCTCTAAGAGAATTGTGGATTACCGTAATGACTGGGACGGATTTCAGCCCGTAATTCGCACAGTACGGCGCAAATTACGGGCTGGAATCCGTCCCAAAATAAGCCGTGTGAACATTGCCTTAAAGGGGTGAAGCCCAAGGAATCTGGAGCTACAGTAAATGAACTGACATTGTGCTTAGTCACACGCAACAATAGCCTCTGTTCTAGAATATGTAAGTCAAATGTTTGTAACTCAGGATCTGCCTGTAGTACATAGTAAATATAGATCTGGCCTATTGCGAGTACATATTACAGGGATGGCTGAAAGAAAAGAAAAGAAAAAAGAGAACCAGCCTACTGAGGAGCAGGGAAAATTCCTGGTAGGTCCCAGAGCATGGCATTGACCTGGCACTGATCTTCATCTGTATTTGCGTCCTTAACATAAGGAAGTCTATCTACCTATCTGAAATACCTAATGTGGGGGGCAATACAAAATGGGGGGCAAAGCAAACTGTAGTCATATACAGTAACTAGAGGGTGGACCCCCCAGCATTAAATCCACTGGTAAGCCCAAGTTAACCAATTCCAACAAAGGTCTCAGGATAATAAAGAAGTCCATATAAATAATGTGTCCTTAATAGGTTTCATGGTTTCACACAAGATTATCCAAAAGTGCACCAAGAACCTCAAATTCAAAGTATAGCACATATGCCTGTAATGTTAATGTGAAATTATTCTAATATCTGCATATAGCTTAGTACTTGCATGGAGGGCTATAAGACTGTCATAGAAAAGTAGATGATAACGACCTGTGAATGTAGAAAACTTCCAAGGAGAAGGCGCAAAATAAAATGATCCTGTTAAAATAAGCTACAAGTTGATTTTGTTTTGCATTTTGAAGAACAAAATACGGTAACTAGTTGTCTTTGCCTCTTTATGATTGTTATATGGCAGACTTTATTGTACTTTTTTCAGACTTGGATGATGCATTATATTTTTATATTATTTTTTTTATTTCTTTTTAATGTATTTACTATAGTCACAGTAACAGTATGGAATATGATCATACCAACATAAAAATCTATAAAAAAGCACAACACTCAGCTAAATATTAATTAAAAAAAAATTCTCATCAGCACCATTACAGTGACTAATTGGAATATTGATGATATAGTTCTCACTTAAATCACAGCTTTTACATAGTGAAGCTGTGAAATCTGTGCATGTCACTATACGCAAAGTAAATCGGAACATGAGGGATTCTTAGTATACAGCCTTACAGCAATGTTAAATATGTTACCAATTAATGCATACACCCCCGACTTGAAAACTGCTATTTGCAGTGTGTTTATAAACTGTTTTTTATTTTAGTTGCCTAAAAATAAGTAAATTAATCCACTCAATTTCAATTTTACATATTTTCAAACTGATCGATAGTCTGTCTATTACTACGATGCAATGGGCGACAAATTATTTTGTTTCCGATTTCTGCAAAGGGGCCCCTCTTTTAGGCCTCGTTCACACGGCTTATTTTGCCACAGATTGGCGCCGTACTGCGCGCCGGATTTGCGCTGCAGTACGGCGCCAATCCGTCTGAGTCATTACGGTAATCCATGCTCTCATAGAGAACAGTGGATTCCGTCGCTCCTACTCCGCTCGGCGAATCCGCCGGGCGGGGAGAAAGTGACATGCACATTATCCAGGCGAAATACGCACCGTGGATAATGCAAGTCTATGGGGCCGGGATCGGCGCCCCCGCCGCGCTCCGGCCCCGCCCTTTATTCACGGTGGATTTGTGAGCCGGATTGCGCTCACAAATCCGTCGGGAATAAGCCGTGTGAACACGGCCTTAGGCTGGATTCACACATGTGGGTTTTTTATCCAGTTTTATTTAACCAAAAATAAATAAAACAGTGAAATAGACAAAAAGGCATAAAAGACTGTCAATCCATCCATTAAACTGGAGTGCCAGGCTTGTTCCTGAAAGATAGGGCCTATAGATGGCATCAAGGTATAGAGTACAAGTGAGTGTGCCGACATATCCTGTATCCCGGAAAATAAGACACCCCCAAAAATAAGACATAGTGCATTTTTAGTTATGAAATTCAAAGTTTGGCTGCTTATGCTGAGGTTTGTGATGAAATCACAACAGTATATTAAAGGGGTTCTGCCACGATCGCATTTCATACCTCCTGTATCCAGCTCTTCAGCTGTGTGTGCTCAGAAGGGGGCGTGTGTGATTTGTTTGAATTGCATATCATGTGGCCCACCAGGATGACATCACCAGGACTTTCCTCTCTTTAGTCAAAGAAAGGTCTGTTTGTGTATAGAGCAGTGAATAGCTCAGAGGTAAAACTTTTGCCTCCAGGCACAAGGGTCCACGGTTCAAATCCTTGCAGGAACCAAACCTGTGGATTTTATTTCTCTTTATCAATGTACATACCTGATTGAGGTTTCTTTTTTATTTTGTTTGCACTGTTTGACTAATTATTAAGGATTACAGAGGACAGGAGTAGAATGACAGCACCTGGGGTTTAAACACTCAGTAGCTGCCTGAGAGGAGAGGTGATGTCTGAGCATGTGCGACCTGGACTGAGTAGCTCTCAGCTCTGGTCGTATCCCCTGGAGACGAGCTGTAAACAATGGATCACTAAAGGAGCAGCTAAGACAAAAAAACGGTCCAGAATTTTTAATAATGATGAATGGTGAAAATTTTGATTATTTAATTTAAAAACTTGCCACGTCAATTTTACTTCGTGGCAAAACCCCTTTAATACATGTTGATGTTTTGTTCAACAATAAATGTGAATTATTGTTCATAGAAAAAAAAAACATCCCCTAAAAATAAGTCTTAGCTCGTCTTTAGTAGCAAAAATTAATATAAGACACTATCTTATTTTCGGGGAAACAGGGTATCTTCTGTTAACTGTAGCATAGAACGGCATCTATGCATGTCAACCTTTTTGCCGGGAATGGGGGACTGGACAACCTGTTTCTAAGAACTAGTTGGAGTCTCAGAGGCCGGACCCCCACTGGTTACACATTTATAGCATATCCCATTGATCTACTATAAGTGTATGGGATATACACTCCCAAAAGAAACCGGTAGCAATATGGTTAAATAAACTGGTTACACCTGCATATCAGGAATTTCCCTTTCCTCCTTCCATTTCTCCTAGGCAGCAGGTCCGCTGTCTAGGGGTTATTTTGGATTCTGATCTGACCTTCTCCCCATATATCCAATCCCTTGCCCGCTCCTGTCACCTGCACCTCAAGAATATCTCCAAAATCCGTCCATTTCTCACTGTGGAAACAACTCAAACTCTCATTACTGCTCTTATTCTTTCTCGTCTTGACTACTGCAACTCCTTGCTTATCGGTCTCCCTCTCTGCAAACTCTCCCCTCTCCAATCTGTCCAGAATGCAGCAGCCAGGCTTGTCTTTCTCTCCAGCCGCTATACTGATGCCTCTACCCTGTGTCAGTCACTGCACTGGTTGCCCATCCAGTACAGGATACAGTATAAACTCAGCACTCTCACCCATAAAGCTCTCCACAGCGCTGCTCCTCCCTACATCTCCTCCCTAGTCTCTGTCT
This sequence comes from Phyllomedusa bahiana, assembly GCA_025379985.1. Classification (NCBI taxonomy): domain Eukaryota; kingdom Metazoa; phylum Chordata; class Amphibia; order Anura; family Hylidae; genus Phyllomedusa; species Phyllomedusa bahiana. The sequence goes on along the minus strand of JAODAL010004502.1, from coordinate 110,537 downwards.
ACCGCCCTACCCGTGCTCTCCACTCTGCTGATGATATCAGACTACATTCCTCAATCATCCGAACCTCCCATGCCCGCCTACAAGATTTCACACGTGCGGCACCAGTTCTCTGGAATATGCTACCGCGGGCGATCAGGCACATTCACAACCCTCACAGTTTTAAGAGGGCCCTGAAAATACATCTTCTCGGTCTGGCCCACCAAGATCCCTAACTGCTATCACACACATCTGTCACTCCCTGCACTTGGGCACTCACAGGCACTTATCTGTATATAGATGTACTGTCAGGGTGGCAGGTTCATCCATTTTTCATGTAAACCACCCCCTATTTATGAAACATGGCCGGACCATTGTAAACTTGGCACTTCTTACCGTATGTTTCACCCATACACCCTAATAGATTGTAAGCTCTCGCGAGCAGGGCCCTCACACCTAGTGTCTCATTTGTAAGTACTTTTAATGTGTAATGACTGTATGTTTACCCTTGAATTTGTAAAGTGCAGCGGAATATGTTGGCGCTATAGAAATAAAGATCATTATTATTCAATATATTGAACTTAAAGATAGTTGCAGGGATCAATGTTATCATAAAATTCTATTTATTAAGCATGTCCCTTAAAAAGCATACAATGTTTCTGTGCAAACATAGTGCTACTTGCGCTTAGAAGATCCAACTGGGCCGCCACCAGTTAAAGTCCAATTAGACGAACATGTTCACTCCAATGGTCTCCGCTTCTCTAGGAGCCCTTTAAGTGAGCGTGCAACGTTTCAGGGAGAGCCATCCCTTTCTCAAGCTTGAAACGTTGCACGCTCACTACGGACTCCACCTGTCTGTTGGTTACTCCACGACTTGGCTCCTAGAGAAGTGGAGACCATTGGAGTGAACATGTTCGTCTAATTGGACTTTAAGGCCTCGTTCACACGGCTTATTTCGACGGATTTGCCGACGGATTGACGAACGTCAATCGTCGGCAAATCCGTCCGAAATAAGTCAGCCATTTTCTATTGATTTCAATAGAAAAATACGGCTCGTCGTTCACACGACGCATAGTTTCCTTTCCCGGATTGCGCCGCGGATTGACGACGGCAATCCGGACGGAAAAACAATTGACATGTCAATTATTTCCGGACGGATTCACCACCTACAATGATTGTAGATGGTGAATCCGTCGGAAATCAGTTTACAAATACGTGCCACACTTAGTGGCACGTATTTGCAACTGATTTTAAACTGATTTCAGAACGTATTTACATTGGAAATCCGTTGTAAATACGTTCTGAAATTTAAGCCTTTGTGAACGAGGCCTAACTGGTGGCGGCCCAGTTGGATCTTCTAAGTGAAAGTAGCACTTTGTTTGCACAGAAACATTGTATGTTTTTTTAATGGACATGCTTAATAAATTGAATTCTATGATAACATTGATCCCTGCAATTTTCTTGAAGTGGGATGTAAATTCCCCATAAATTGCCTGGTACAGTGTGTGCTAAAGTCAACTTCAAGAGGCCATAAAAGGCCACAAAGTAAACATGAGCTGTGTATTTAGCGAAGCTAACTAAATCATTTGTGCAATAGTAAAGCTCTTTTCACACTGTATTAGATGTGCCCACTTACCATGCATGTTGGGAAAGCGCTGGGTTATACATAAATATATGCATAGATAGCCAGGTCAAAAAAGTGTGATCTTTGCCCCTATTTTCAGTACTATACCTCAGGATTTATGTTTATTTGCTGTATGGAATAGCACAGCCGTCTACACTATTCAATAACCACTAAGGGCCACATGTATGAAATGGTTTTGGTCTAAAACTCACTTTTTTCCCCCATAGGTTTCTAGAAACCATACATGTGGCCCTAAGGCCATGTTCACACGGCTTAAAATGGGACGTATTTCAGTCCGTAATTCCCACCGTACTGCGCGATTTATGGCTGGAATACGTCCCAGTCATTATGGTAATCCACAGTTCTCATAGAGAACTATGGATTACGTCTCCTCTCCCCGCTCGGCGAATCTGCCTCGGGGGGGAGATAAGTGACATGTCATTTACTAGCAGCGTATACGCGGCGCTAGTAATGATAGTCTATGGGCCGGCGAGGTGCCGGCCCCGCCTCTCCCGCCCCATCCCCGTCCACACGCCGTAATTGCGCCCCGGTATGTTCACACAGCGTTCTTTGGGCCGTATTAATGCGCTGGAAAAGGGACAAAAATCGTCTTCAGACGAACTTCAAATCTTCCTTCATTGAATATAGTGCAAAATAGGCCTTGTCATGTCATTCATATGAAGCGTATTTCACAAGCGGAATTACCAGCCGCTTTTTACATGCAATTACGGCCGTAAAAATAAGTAACGTCAATTCTTGAGGCGTTTTTTGCTCGTAAAATCCCCATAGGAAACAATGGAGAAAGGATTTTAAGCTGATTTGGAATAGTAAATTTTCACTTCAAAAAAATCTGTGTGAACATACCCTAAGGGTGAGTTCTCATGGCGTCTTGGAGCCGTATAAGGGAGTGTACTGTGCACGCTGCTATACGGCTGTTTTAGAAGTCTGTGCCGACTGCCAGACCCCATTCAAATTTATTTTCTGGGAAGAAGTGGCCGTTTAATACGCATTGGGGAAAACGGCAGGTAATCATAGTTCACAATGAGAGCTATGAATTATTGTAGTTGCAGGCTGAATTCCGGACATATTGCAGCGCAAAATACAGCCCACAAAGACTCCATGTGAACATGCCCTAATAGTATGAAAAATAAAAATTAATCTGCACTTTTTTTTTGCATTGGGGCCCACATGCCTCAAAAGGTATACGCAGCTGGATCCCCCAACATTAGCAAGCACTGCAATACACTGTAAAAAGTAAATCCTATACACATCCCATTTTGTTAACCCTGGCCTAGCCCACTTGGTCTGACAAAGAGTCTCTAAATGGCCCTTGACTAAAGAGATGCCACAAATGACTATAGTAGCTGTGCTACAACCTCATTTGAGAGCATTGCCGTATTGTTCGCCACGTACACCGTAGTCAGTGATAAAACTATTCGGCTGGAAGTGTGGGGTTTTTTGTTCACCTGAACATTGAGCACAGAGATCAGCCAGGTCATTTGGGCATAATATGCCTGCCACAGAGCAGAGAACACGTCCTTCTATTCCTCTCTGCAGGGACTAAACAAAACAACAACACTATATATAGCACACCAATAAAATGAACACCAAGTGCTCCAGCCATACCAGCTGTAAGGACATGTTTAATAATCGCACCACTGATTTATATGTCAAAGTAAAATAGAGCAACAAGCAGCATGCATCTGAACGAGGCGGCTGAGCTATCACTTTCCTATTCCTTGCTTCCATTCTCTTCTTCAAGAGGCCAATTGGCAAAATGAATCCGGCGAGTGAACCTGTTTGCAAAAGGTTACATCAATACTTGGGCAGAAGAGACCTAAGGCCAGGTAGCTGACATTCCGATTCTGTCGCCAGCTCCGGTGGAGAACGTTCCATTCAGATAAAAAAAAAAAAAAAAAAAGCCGTAATATGCAGCCTTTGAAGTGTGAGACATGAAAGAGGATGGTGCTCAACCAGGGGAAGGGATGCTCTTAGGGTGATAAAAGGCGCACAGACAGGGGTCTGATAATCTGCTTATTTTCAAACCAGCCAGTGGACGGTGACGTGATGCACTGAGGTTCTCTCCATCCAGTGGTCCCTGCAGACCACTTTGTTCTGTCAGCTCACTAGCAGGCCAGGTGTATCGGTAGCTACTGAAGGCTCTGACCTTTTAAAGGCCCACGATGGGGCCAGCCACATAGAGTGCAGTCAGCCCTGGCAGCGGGAATCATCATCCCAGCTTGTTACCTCCCTTTTCCAGATGAGCAATTATCCATCAGGGTTATGGTAACATTTCCTTTCACAAATGGCCTCGTTGGCACCAACTGAAGACATTTCTTGCCACTGTAGTCAGCAACGGTAATAGAATTTACACTTCACATCCCTTTAAATATTAGAACCCGAGCACGGAAATAATAGAAATACCTCAGCTTTCTCTGCTTTCGTACATCGTTTCTTTTACCCCTTCTTGTCCGGGTGACGGAAAAAAAATCAAATTGCTAGAAAGGATTGTCAAATTTAAAGAAATTTAACACAACAAATCATAGCCGATGACAAGTGGGAAGACTCTGAAAGCCGATTATCTGAGTAGACAAAGACATCTCTTACTTCAAAGACTACAGCCCCAACGCTTTTTTATATAGCAGATATCAAAAATGATTAAATCAGCAGTACAACTTGCCCGGCTGAAGAAAAAAAAAATCATAAAAATGTTACAAATGACTTCAAACTTTTCCTTGTGCATTCAGATCACATACTTCATTATGAAATCCTTCAGTAGTTATCTATTTAGGAGAAAAATGGTTGTAAAATAATATTTGCAGGGCTCGTTAATTATGGCTGCCGTTCTGCATTTTCTCAGGGCTCCTTTGTAATTTGGCCCTCAAGGCTGGATTGTGAAAACTGCTGCAGAGATCTCACTCGACTTCTCCTATCCAGCCTAGACAGCATTCTAGCATCTGGCAGAAGCCTATTCTTTCTGTTTTAATTTCAGCTTGTTCTAAGCAGAATACTACACTAAGCGTTCAAGGCTTAAAGGGAAAGTCCACCTTCAGAACCATGTTCTTCCAGTGTTTCAACGTATCTATGGGGCTCTTCACGTCACATTCTGACTTTATAAAGTTAAAAGGGTTTTCCAAGACTTTTAAAAATCTCCCTACCATCTCCGACTGTGCTTAAATAGAAACTAAACTCATACTTAAAGGGGTTGTCTCACTAGAAAGATCGCTTATGTTAAATATCTTGCAAAAACAAGTCATTTTGTAATATATGTCCATTAACAGTGTCCTACCTATTCTGAGATATCCCCTCTTGTACAGGCTGCATCAGCTCATCAGGTTGCTATAGCTACAGACCTGTTTGATCTCTCCTGATAGGCTGCCAGTGCTGGTTGCTATAACTACAGACCTGGCTTCTATTGCAGTCTAGTGGAAGCCAGTAAACACACCCCTGAATTAAAAGTGAAACCAAGAAAACAGGACTGAGGTGAGAGGAATTAATGTCGTGAGACAACCCCTTTAACTCCTCCATTACCACCACTCAGGTGCTGCCAGACCTTCAGTGTCACCCCCTGATCCCTCATTGATGGCATCATGTTCACGAATCACATCATGCTACAACCAATCACTAATCTCTGTGGTCACCTGCTGAGGTCAGAGATTGGTTTGAGCATAATGTGGTCCACGAATGTGATGTCATCAGTGAGGGACCGGTTGGAACACTGGATACCTGGCAGCATTGCAAAAGTGGTGATAGGAGAGTTAAATATGGTTAATGTTATATTTTACCCCAGTGGAACGTAGTAGGGAAGTTTTTAAAAGTCTTGGAAAACCCCTTTAAGTAGCCTGACGAAAGCTAAAAGGCACCAGTCATAAGCTATGTTACATGCATACATCATAGCACAAACATGAAGTGGAGACTATAAGCAGGGTGTGGGCAGCCCCTAATACTAAAAAAAGCAACTTTACAAATAGTCTCAGTACAGCCTAAATGTAGACGTGTCTCCATGGTAAAATACTGCAAACAAACCCGATGAGGCCTGATTCTGCAGTCATTTTCCCTTTCATTTTATTACTTCTTGATAACTTACCAAGTGTATATCAGTCTGAAGCGGTAAACATGGGCAAAATATCTGCAATTGGGGAATAAACATGTTACATTTTAACATGAGGACACAAGAGCTATAAGAGGGGTCTGCCGGCAGCTCATTCCTTCTCTTAATTAAAATAAGGGCTCGTCCCCACGGCAAGGGTTTTTGGACGTTTTTCAGAGAGTTTGCGGTTTTAGAAACCGTCTGAAAACCTTCAAGCAAAGCTTCCCCAGAGACTTTAATAGGAAAACCGTTCAGCAGTCCCCACTGAACAGATTTTCTGCCGGATGGTTTTTTACACAGCCGGCGGTCCGAAAAACTTAGAACATGTTCATTCTTCCACCTGGTTTCCAGACGGAAAATTAACATTGGAGTCAATGTAAACCGCTCGGAAAGTGAGTGAGCGGTTTTTGTCCAGGTTTTTGGCGCGAGTTTTGGGCGGTTTTATTTTTTTTGCAAAAAAAAAAAAAAAAAAAGTGAGGAACGATCCCACCTATAGTGGGTGGTTTTTGCAGGTCCTTTTGCACTTTTTTTTTAACACAGGAAGGTCCTGGTTCTGATGGAGGAGAACACACCAGCATGCCTCCCAAAGCATGCCACCGCATGGACATGGACGTGAGCAGACTGATCTCCAAGGTGAGTGTCATTGTGAACGAGAGTCTATAAATCCTCTTTTTAGCCTAAACCAACCAAATTTTTATGCTGTTATCATGCACAAGTGCTTAAAGTGAAATAGTTGGTCTTTGTGCATCATTTTTAAATTTCGGAGACAAAAAAAAATAAATCACATGGTTCCTTGCACCAATCAGGAATACTTTTGCACTCGGTACACTTTTCTGCTTGAAAAACCATCCAAAATCCGCTGGGGAAACCTAGACAAAATCAGTGATAAAAACAGTTCAAAAAGCCAAAAGCGCCGAAAAACCGAACGTTTTTTGAGTCAAAGACAGTACAAAAACCGGCTGAAATGAACTGTTCTACTGAGGTCAAAACAGAGCTGTCATTTGCCGTGTAAACGCACCCTAAGCCTTTGCTTGGCTGATTTTAGAAGGATGTTTTTGTTTTAAAAATTAATGTTACATAAGGTCAGGGTGGGGGAAAATAGAAAAACAAAAAAAAGACTGTCTCCCGGTTTCCCGCCACGGCCATTCTGTAGTGACCCGGCATCCACTCCACTTCCCTGCTGCATGCTGTTCAGCAGAACAGGCTTGCACTCCATTCACTCACTATGGATCGCGAGCCTCTGCTGATGACTGGCACGCTCACAAGAGCCAAAACGGAACAGATCTTGGGGCATTACGTGGGGTGGAATCGTGAGGGGAACCAGATGCTATGCATACTTTTTTTGCCCCCACCCTGGTCATATTCAATGTTAAAGGGGTTGTCTCATCTCAAAGTTTCATAGGATGCATGAATGAAATAATGCTGCTCTGCACTGTCACTTCCTGGTTAAGCTGTAAGTAATTAGCATATGAGCTCCGTGTATTCAGACTTCTGCTAATTAGATAAATCTGATGCTGTCAGGACCAGGGAAGCTTCTGAGTTAACAGCAGTAATTACTGTCTTTTGTCTGAAAGATCCAACAACAAACAAGCTCTCACTGTCCAGAGTTGTGAGCTGCCTGGACCTGTGTGATGACTTCACTCCCTGCTATCAGATAGAACAAACAGCCGGGGGGGAGAAGTACACAGGTCGGTCATTTGGGGAACCAGAGAGAGCACAGAAGGTGATAAAATCACTTGTAGCTCCTTAACAAAAAAAACAAAAAAAATTAACGCAATATATTTGGAAAACATCTTTATTTAGTGTTCCCAACATGTTGAAAGCTGATCTTTGTAGCGAGACAACCCCTTTAATTTAAAAAAAACATGTATAGAGAAGATATAGATTGTGGATGGCCAATCAGGATTTTCTTAGCAATCCAATAAAATGATCTTGATAGTAATGCCCACCTGGCAGCCTACGGGAACACAAGAGTAACGAAATATGCAAACTCCTTTGCTAAAGATTTTCCATCAATTTCAGTAGAAAAAGTGATAAGAAACAGCCTAGGAGAAAATATGCATCATAGGTAAAACAATACAGCATCTGCACAGCTGGAAATCCTATTCTACGTCAAATCGGAATAAATGCTACAACTTCACAACTATATAAGTAAAAGTTTTGGGAACTTTTTAAGAACTGAAGACACGACAAAAACATCAAAACACTTTTTACCCGAAAGTAACAAATTACCAAGTTCCCACACTATTATTACAATCACCATAAAATATAAACTTTATTTCTAGAGTTTATGACCCCAGAGTAAAGTATTGACTTGGATCTGTGTATATATGATGCGTATAGTCAATAGCTATTATAAATTGGTGTTAACATCATACCATTATACCGACAGGACTCCACTACAGCCTATCCTTTCACACAGACCTATCTCGCTATTGAAATACTTAAAGGGGATATATCGCTTCATCAGTTCGGCTGTTCTCTTGTAGCTTGATTGACACAGTTCCTGAAATCCAGGGTCGTTTCTTCCTCTCCCTGCTGGGTGTTTCTTAACTGAAGGGGGGTGGCCTGGTCCTCCCTTCCGTTCATGCTCGCTCCCGAGTCAGTGTGTCGTCGTCCCCCCCACATGTCACTGTTGTTCCTCTCCTTTTGCAGTCTTATTTTGTAAGAGCTGTTTACATACCACAGGCCTGCATTCAGTCTAGACAGCCTTCTATGAACTCAGAGCACTGATCTCTTCTCCTCTCACAGCTGTGGGTTTGTTACAGTTGAATCCAGTCTTCTATGAACTCCTCCAGGGCACAGATCCGTCTCTCTTCTATGCAGGAGCATTAGGCACCGAGGCACAATTCTGCTGTTTTCTGATTATAGAAGCAGCTGCAGTGTCACTGAGTAGCTGGTGGCTGTGCAGAGTGAAATGTTGCCGGCTACTTATTCTGAGTGAGAGGCAGGAATGCACGCTCCTGTGAATACGACCGGGGGCCAGACAGAATGTAAATTAGTAGAGCCGGCAGCCAATGAAATGAAAGGAGGTGGGATCCGACCAGCACTGGGGAACAGTGTTTACACAAAACGAAGATAAGGCAGACTGTGAAAACAAGACAGCTTTGCTAATGACATCCAAATGCAAAGTTGCTTGTTTTCACTGTCCCCTTATTCTGAAGACCATTTATATGAAATTATACAACCCCTTTAACATTGCTCCCTCAGCATGTTCTGCCAAAATTGACGTCTTCTCTGGCACATGGCCACCAAAGTTTGCTGGTGATACAGTGATATCATTGGCCAGGTTGCTTTTGTTTTAACTCAACAACCGAGCTGTTGGATCCCACCCTTAAACTGCAAGCTACAACCAGATTCAGTTCATCTTATGAAAATATAATCTATAGAAAGAGCTGAGCAAAACAAAGTGATAAGGAACTGGAATTATTATAGAAGTAGTCTGAACAGAAAACAAACTCCTGTGGTAAGAGGAGCAGGGAGTGACTCCGCACGGTCAAACTGACTGACCATGACTTGGATCAATCAGATAAGAGAAAGTGTAGGGATAGATAGTTGGTAACCTAGAAAAATTTGCGTGCACTAGCAGTAAATAAATTCTTATTTCTCCTTTAAACAGTGCACAATCAAAATACGAAGGCATTCGGTAATAATCTTTAATTTACCTCTCCCTACATGTTGAAAGTTAATCATTGTGGTAAGAAAACCCCATTAAAGGTAACCTGTCATATAGGGTGCCGAGGGTAGCACAAACTAGTGACATGCTGTTTCCAGCAATGTGTCCCTTATTCCGTAATGTGCAGTAGTTTCAGAGCATTCAAAGGGGTTTTACCATGAATGCATTTCATGCCTGTTTTTTTCCTGCTTCAGCTTTCAGTGTGTTCAAAAGGTGGCATGTATGATTTGTTTGAACTATATATCATGTGACCCAGCAAGCTTGACATCACCACGCCTTTCCCCACAGTGTGCTCACTCGAGTCAAACAAAGGTCTCTTTATGTAAATCCATGCAGGATCTAAACATGTGAATCTTTTTTTTCTCAAAACACATACCTAATTCAGATTTCTTTTTTCTTTTTATTTATTGGACTAAATACTAAGGAGTACAGAGGACAGGAGTAGAATGACAGCATCTGGGGTTGAACACTCCTTCAGCGTGAGTGTCTGTGATTACTAGGTGGGGAAGAGGCTGACAGTAGCTGCATGAGAGGAGAGGTGATGTCTGAACATGTGCGACAAGACTGAGGAGCTCTCGTCAATGGTCATATCCCCTAGAGACAATGCTGTACACTATAGATCACTAAGGGAACAGCTAAACCAAAAATGCTACAGAATTTTTAATAATAATAATGATAATGATGATGATGATGAAGAATGGTGAAAATGTTTATTATTTAATTTGCTTCCCACATCAATTTTACTTTGTGGTAAAACCTCTTTAATGCTCAAATTTGGCAGTTTTGAGCCTGTTCTACCAGAAATAAGTCCCACAGGTGGCTAGCCCCGCCTTCCTGTAGATTATTCAAAGTAATAGGACGAATCAGCTGTGAGGTGGGCAGGGCTAGCCTCAGGTGGGTGGAGTCAACACCTGCTCATGAATAAGCTGGACTCCTCTCTGGCAGAACAGGCTGCAAACTGCCAGATTTGAGCGTTAAGTGCTTTGAAACAACTTCATATTATAGAATAAGAGAGACACTGTTGGAAACAATATATCACTAGCTTGTGCTGCCCTCAGCAAGGGAGGCATAACCTATGTGACAGATTTCTTTTTTACGAAGGATCCCATTAGTTTAGCAAATATAGTGCATCTATATAGGACATCATAGAGGTCAAAATAAATTTATAGAGACCACTGCAAAGGCACCAGATTTATTAAGAGATGTACGCCAATTCTGGCCTTTTCCATTTTTCATTGGTGCAACACATGCCATTATTATTAAAGGCGTAAGAAATACTTTGCATTCCCTTAGACTGTTCAGTTTTCTGCTTGAATCTTCAACCCTCTCCATGGCTTGTTTATATGATTTGTGATTATGTCTGTGATTGACACGCTTTAGCAACCAGTTAGGCTAGGTTCATTCCTTCGTTGGAGGTTTCATCCGGAGCCTCCATCGCAGGTTCCATAAAAAATGACAGAAAAAGTAATGCAACACTATTAAACTCTGTTAAAAGTTAATTGGGTCCATCATGCAACTGATCCCCCACCAGGTCTGCAACAGAAGCTCAGTGCTAAAAAGGTGGCTGACTATTACACAACCTTGAAGGACATTTTGGTGTTTTACAAACCATGTAGCAACCATAACATCTCTGGTAGAACAGAATCTTTGACGCAGATGTGAACCTAGCGTTATTGCTGCCTCCAATGAAATAAAAGGCTTGCATTGAACCCATTATAAATTTATAACATTCCTACATACTGCAATGTCTTGGGCATTACCAAAGTAAAAAAAAAAAAGTTATCAACACTGCTTCTATCGACTTCGGTATTGTCTGGCTTTCACATCCATTAAATACCATAAAAATACCATAGCAATTGTGATCTTAGTTTTTATAGTCTCGTCATTACATTTGAAGAGTTGTTTTCTTGGCCTTTCATCCTTGTTCTGCCAGTTGCCAGTCTGTGTCCTATTTCTTGACTGCTAGAACCTTCCCTGTTAATAATTGATGGAAGTGGTTTTCACCAAAGGTAATATGTATGAAATTCACCCAGCAGAGAATCCTTAGATAGCCGCCTCCTATTATCAACTGATTTCATAAAAGTTAAATATGGATTTTTTTTTTTGCCTCTAAGGGTATGTTCACACGATGTACTGCGGCGCGTACATCGTGTGTTTCGGGAGTCCGCACTAATACGCGCGTACTCCGGTGGTGCGGCAGGGCCGGCAGCCCGCCGGGCCCATTGACATTCATTACTCACGGCGTGTATTCGCCGCAAGTAATTGACATGTCACTTATCCCCGCGCGTACAATACGATCGTACTGTACGAGCAGGGAGAGGAGGAGGCATAATCCATAGCTCTCTATGAGAACTATGGATTACCGTAATTTTGGCGCGCATCTCGCCCATATTAGAGCGCAAATACGTGGCGAAATACGCACCGAAATTACCCCGTGTGAACATAGCCTAAAAATTAAGTATTAGAGTAAAAAGTATCATCTAGATTTCATATTGCTTTATGAAAATAGTTCATTCCCAAAGCTTGACATACGTTGTCTTGTGTGTATTACACCAACTAAATCTACATTTTTAGCTTTGAAGTGGAGGCTGAAATCAAATTTGTAAACCAGCGATTAGAGATTTTTTTTTTCTTTTTTTAATCAGAAATTATAAATGAATCCATCATTTTGTGACATGCCTTCTTTTTTTTCTCATTAACAAAATGGTGCAATAAGATGGCATATGCTCCCTGTCTCTTGCAGAATTTCTCTGGTTTCCTTCCCCCCCCCCCACACACACAATGCTGCTGCTTAATTATATTGCAAATCAAGCGCGAAAGTCAAGTTTTTGTGACAACAACAGTTTACTTCACCGTTTATAGTTAATTATTTGTGCTTTTGGTTTGCGGTTTTCTTATTGATTTTAAAAGAGCCATTAATTCCAGGGTGCTGTACATAAACAAGTACATACAATAAGAAAAAAAAGTACAAGAATCATCAATTAGATGAGTGATAGACTGGTATAAAGGGAGAGAGGGCCTGCCCAACAGAACTTACAATCTATTAATACAATCTGTTTATCTTCGTATTTACCACCCGGCAGTACTGCACTAGTTATGTCTGCCATGCAGGTAAAGGGAATCTGTCACTTGACTTATGCTGCCCTTTCTGAGGATAGCATAAGCCAATGACAAACATGTTGTTTCCAGCACTGTGTCCCTTATTATGCAAGATGTAATGGTTTCAGACCATTTGCTAATTAAATCTGGCAGTCTGGAACGTGCTCTGCCAAAGAGGAGTCCATTTCATTCATGAGCGGGCATTAGCCCTTCCCACCCGCAAATTGCCCTACCCACTCTAAGGGTATGTTCACACAACGTATTTGCTGGGTGTAATGTGGCACGTAATTGAGAGCTATGAATACCTGCCATTTTCCCCGGCGTACCTTACGCACCGGAAGAAATACAGGACTGTCAGAGGGAAAGTGAATTTCACCACCTACATCGTACAGTCGTATACCAATAAATAACTAAGCTGTGCACCGATTAGTCTATAAATGCAGGGCTACTTCTTGTTTGCGCCCGTGAATTTTGTCATAATACCACACATAGGCTTTCTTTTCCCTTTTGACTTTTACTTATTTAAATAGTGTCAGTACAGGCAGTTCCACGACTTACATCTGTCCCCTAGTTACAAACGCAGACTTATGGGTCATGTTGACTCTTGTAGTTCCATATTCCACAGCAGTAGAATGACAAGTTCCAGCATGCCACATCAGCACATGAGGTGAAAGTTAGGTGAAATCTATTCAACTGGGGCACAGACAGCAAAACAAATGTAAAAACCCTTCCCTGCACTATCCAAAACTAAAAAAAAAAACTTTTGTGCTGGAGTTATATTTAATAAATATACCTGAGCCGACTTGCATACAAATTCAACTTAACAAACCTACAGTCCCTACCCGGTTCATAACCCGGGGACTGCCTGTACATGCTATTTAGCAAAACACAGAAAATTTGACATAAAAACCTGGTGGTGAACAGCTTCACTTGTAAATCATTTCAGTCCAGAGCGTCTTTACTTCATGGCCGCTATATTAGCCTGCAGAGCCCAACGCTTCTCCTGTTGCGCTCATGGGTAAACACCCTAATGGCTTTCCACAGGTGTTTTGCTAAATAGCATGTACGGACACTGTTTAAATAAGTGAAAGTGAAAAGGAAGCTTGTGTGGTATGAGTGGGAAAGTGATGTCAATGGGTGTGCTTCAGAAGTATGCTGTCCAGCGTGTACTTCTGAAACAACAGTCAAACTGCAGGCGTATAGCGGAGCACACAGTATGCGCCAAAATATGCCTCCAATATGCCGTGTGAACATACCCTAACAGCCCCTCATGAATGAGGTGGACTCAGCTCTGGCAGAACAGGCTGCAAACTGGCAGATTTGAGTGGCAAACGCTCTGAAACTACTGAACTTTACAGAAAAAGGGACACAGCGCTGGAAGCAGCATGTCTCTCTTTAGCTTATGCTGTCCAGTGCAGGGGCAGCATAAACTATGTGACAGGTTCCCTTTAAGGCACCACTGTCAGATTGCTTCTGCTTGACAGAGGAGTAGATGAAAAATGAAATACCTTTATTCCCATCACAAAATCATAGATTTAAAAGCAAGTAAAAACATGGAGTAGATAACATGAGTAGATAACTCAGACATTGCTATATACGACATGTCAAAGCGAAGGCCCGTGGGCCAAATCTGGCACGCCATGTTGTTTTATGTGGGCCTGGAGAGCTTAGACACAGTGAGCAGGGATGAACAAGGTCCAGACACTGAAAGACCAGCTGTCTTCTTCCCCTGAAGGATGCAGCTAATGCTTAGCAGAGATGGGGGCACCAACAGAGGAAATGGACACCATTTTGGATTTTGAGCTCAGTCACACACTTGAACACCTATCCATTCAATAACTCACATCTCTATATATATCTTTTGCTAACTCACATCTCTGACAGTCCTACCCCGGCACCCTAGCTAAAAAGGTGACTAATCTAGCACCCTAAAGGACATCTTGACCTTTTATAGTTCACGAGATGCACCATAAGGGCGCGTTCACACGGCATAGGACAAATACCGGCCGGTTTGCCGGCCGGTATTTGTCCTGTTTTGCGCCCGTACCCACGGCCGTGGGGGGGGGACAGCTTTTCTTCGCGATGAGCGGAGAACAGCCCTCCCCCCTCCCATTGAGAAGCACATCTTCCGCCGGAAACCGGTGCTTAATCTAAGTGGGGACTGCTGCACGGGTTTTCCATAGTGCACAATTGTGCTCATTTTCGGCCGGTTTTTCAGGCGGTCTGAAAAACCGCAAACCAGCTGAAAAACCGGCCGAAAACCCTTGCCCTAAAAGCTCTCGTAGAACGATGTGAACTTTTTTTTATTAGCAACACAGAAAAAAAAGGTAGAAACACTCTAGAAAGCCTGTTGGGACATTTATGTTTGGCGTATACCGTATCTCAGTATCTAACGAACAAGAAGTTAAAATACAGTTTTAGGCTTAGTTCCCATTTGCGTTTGAGGTTCCGTTATAACCTCCAGTACAAAAGGTGAAAATGGACACCTAGGCATCAGTTTCACAATGGACACCAACAGCTCCTGACGGACCCTATCAATTACAATGGGTCCATTGGGCTTCCATCCTCATGTCTGTCGTTTAGACGGAAAAACAGCACAGCCTGCTTTGCTATTTTTTCGATCATTCCCAACAGAACATAAGACGAAGGTTCCGAACAGAACCTCCGCGGAATATGTGAACGAAGCCTTAGGCTATGTTCACACGGCTTATTTTGGGACGGATTTCAGTCCGTAATTCGCGCCGTACTGCGCGAATTACAGCTGAAATCTGCCCCAGTCATTATGGTAATCAACAGTTCTCATAGAGAACTATGGATTCCGTCTCCTCTCCCTGCTCGCCGTATTTCGCGGGATACGCACCGTGGATAATGAATGTCTATGAGGCCGACGAGCCACTGGCCCCCCCGCACCCGCTCCGGAGCCTACGGCGTAATTGCGGGCGAAATCCGTCCCACAATTACGGCGTCAATAAACCGTGTGAGCATAGCCTTAGAGTATGTTCACACGGCTTATTTGCGCGCGTATTTTGCTTAATACGAGGCAAAATGCATGCCGCAATTAAGGTAATTCGTAGCTCTCATACGATCATATTGTACGCGCAGGGGGAGAATTGACATGTGAATTGTTAGCGGAAATTACGCGCCGCTGACAATGCATGTCTATGGGGCCGGCGCCTAGCTGTTCAGCGCGTGGTTCCAAAATATCGTGGTGAACATACCCTAAGGCCATGTTCACACGGCTTAAAATGGGCCGTAATTCGGTCTGTAATTACACGCTGTAGTGCGCGAGTTACGGCTGGAATACGTCCCAGTCATTACGGTAATCCACAGTTCTCATAGAGAACTATGGATTACGTCTCCTCTCTCTGCTCGGCGAATCCACCGAGGGGGGGGGAGATAAGTGACATGTGAATTACCAGCGGCGTATACGCCGCTGGTAATGAAAGTCTATGGGCCGGCGAGGCGCCAGCCCCCCGCTCCCGCCCCCACGGTGTAATTGCGGGGCATAATTACGTCCCGCAGTAAAGCCGCGTGAACATAGCCTTACAGTAACAATGGCCCTTTGAGGCAAATTAGTTTAACACTCTTGCTATATATGGTTTCATAGTTTCATAGTTTGTAAGGCCAAAAAAAGACAAGACGTCCATCTAGTTCAGCCTGTTGTGCCAAGGTGTTGATCCAGAGGAAGGCAAAAAACCCCCAATGAGGTAGAAGCCAATTGTCCTCATTTTAGGGAAAAATTTCCTTCCCGACTCCAATCTGGCAATCGGAATAAATCCCTGGATCAACAACCCCTCTCCAGAATCCTAGACACTATAACTTGTTACTGGTTGGTGGTACAAATATAAATAAGTAAACCAATATATCAATAAAGTCGATCCAAAAACATCAAATCCAAAGTCGTCACTTTTAGTTAATAAAACAATTCAGCTTTCATAGACAGCGATAAAATTTGTATTTTTGGGATAATTTGGAGATCCCTTTAACATCTCTTCAGCATTAAATTGAAACATCTTTGGTTAATGGCAGAACTTTCGTCGGAATAGCTATATTTTGTAAGATTAAAGTTAGCATGAAGATGCGGCTCCATTAATATCATGTATAGTCTTTGGTGTATATTTATCTGATGGCAATTACCACCCTATTGTGCGATTAGGCTGTCGCAGCAGTTGCCATTATTTTTCTCCCTAGCAGATGAGGATATATAAAAATGCAAGTTATGCTACAAGTTGCTTTGATCATCTAAATTTTCCTCTTCAGGCAAAGTGCAAATTAACAAAAAAAAAAAAAGTTAGAAAGTTTAAAATATATAATACGTAATACATCCTGGCATTGACCAGAGAGATGGCTTTCTAGATTGTTTGCCAGCCGTCTATCATAACGATAAGAGACTTTAAAAAAAAAATTGCCAAAGGGTTTACTACATCAGTGCAAGCGACATTAGTCTGCTGCCTGTCAGTGCTTTCCATCAGCTGTTCATACAGCTTATCTTCTCTTCCCATGCAATGTTTTCATGTAAAATAAATGTACTTCCAGCACAACAAAAATAAATGAAAGGCAGCCCTATGCTATTCCAGTCGTAACAGATGTTATGTAATGCTGCGTCATTAACCCTTTCCTGACACAGCCAACATGCTGGAGGTGGAAAGCGTAAATGATTTCCTCTGATTAATGTATCCAAGTAGGATCTGCTTTCAATGGAATATTTCCTTTGTAATTGTTGCATGAAATGTAATTGGCACAAAATATTCCCAAAATACTGACATCCTTCTAATAACTGTGCATTAGATTTCTTCAGGTATTCTGGAAAATAATAAAACACACAAATGGCAGCTATACAGTGGCCCTAGGCTACAACAATTGGCACATAAACCGGCACAAACAAATTCACTGTAGTCCTATGTAAGGAGCCATAAGATGAACAGAGCTAGGAATAGAGCAAAATTGTTTGTTTTTAGCCTCTTAAAGAGGTGTTCTGACCATGCTGTTTCACTGAGTCACAGGCAGCTTTTTACTCGCTCTGTCTGGTCAGGCTGTGGGCGAGTCTACAGCAGCAAGTAGCATATTTAGTTACCCTTTAATAAGCCGAGATATCATGAAGACATAATTTAATCTTCAGTAAACAAAGCTACAAGCGCTCCAGGAGGGGGGATTTTCAACCGTGTAATTACGGTGCGCATTTCGCCGTGTATTTGCGCTTTAATACGGCCGAAATGCGCGCCAAAATGACGGTAATTCATAGCTCTCATAGAGAACTATGAATTACGCCTCGCCCCCGTGTACAAAAACGATGTACGTACCCCGGGGAGAGAAGTGACATGTCACTTCTTCGTGACGCGGGGTGAGTGCGGGGCCCCACCGTGTTTTAGAACTACGCGCTAGACAGCGAGTATATTTCTAAAACACACGCCGTATTGCGGCGCACACAGAACGCCGTGTGAACATACCCTTAAAACAATTGCTTATTTGTAAACAAAAGCTAACCTTGTAGGAATTGGAGTCTCTTCTCTGTGGTGAGCTCCATCCATGGCGACATCACTCTCTGCTCTAATCAGAAAGGTATGTATGAGCATGTAACCATGGAAACCTGTGTGCATTCAGACCACATGAAATCTCTCTTCTCATGACCAAGGTAAAATCAAAAGACTAATGTACTTGGAAAAATATTACCTTTCCCTACATGCTGAAAGCTAACCTTTGGAAAAAAACGTAAAAATTTTTTTTTTTAAGGGCCCCCCCCAAAAGTTCCCCCCCCCCCAAAGAAAAACCCCACAAAAAAGGGGGGGGGTTTTTGGGCCCCCCCCCCGGCTTTCGTTGCGGGGTTTTTTAAAACCCCGGCGGCCTTTTAAACCGGGTTTCCCCGGAAACCTTTTTTAAAACGGGGGCGCGAGGGGGGCCTGGTTTTGGCCGCAAAAGGGGGTTTGGGCGGAAGGGCCCCCGGGGCAAATTGTGGGAAAACGGGCCCCCAAGGCCGCCATTTTGAGGCAAGGAAAAATTTTTAAAAAAGGTTTTTCGGGCATCCGGGGACACTTTCTAGGGTTTCCGTAAAAATTTCAAATTTTTTTTTCAAAAAGACCGGCAAGGCTTAAACCCGCGGTTTTCCCTTTTAGGAAACCCCTGAATAAGGGGCGGAGGGGCCGGGGTGGACCGGGGGGGGCGCCGCCCCCCCCAAAACCCAATGCTTTTTTTCGGGCGGGCCAATAAGGCGCACTTTTTTGGGGATTTGGGGGGCAAACGGAAAATTTTTTATAAAATTGAATGACCCCAGGACCCCTTTTAAAACCAAAACCCGGGGGCCCAATAAGGGAATTTCCCCCAATTCCTTAAGGGGGTTTTAAAGTTAAATTAGGGGGAAACGGAAAAACTTTTTTTTCAAACGGAAACTTTTGGATTTTCATTTTAAACAGGGGGAATGCCAAAACGTTTAAATTATAAAAATGATTTATTGTACCATTATTAGTCCACATTGAAGGATATTTTACAGCAATGTTTTTAACCCCTTAAGGACCCAGCCAGTTTTGGCCTTCCTGAACAGCCCTTTTTTAAAATCTGGCATGTGTCACTTTATGTGGAAAAATTTTTTAAACTTTACCTATCCATGTGATTCAGAGATTTTTTCTCTGAATGCTTTAAGGAGTGAAAAAGTTTTCCATAAAAACCTTTTTTTTTTTGAAAAAAAATAAAAAATTTTATGAAAAAAATTGAAAAAAACTGTGATTTTAAAATTCCAAAAAATTTTTATACAAGACAATAATTATTCACCTAAAATATTTATAACTAGCATCTACCATAGTCCACTATAGGTTGGGATCATTTTTAAAAGTCCTTTTTTTTTTGACATTTTGAGGGCTTTAAAAATTTTGTATAATTTTTTACATTTTCAAGAAAAAATTTCAATATCATTTTTTTAGGGGCCATCCAGTTTTTGACGGTTTGAGGGGCTGTAGTTAGAACCCCCTAAATGAACCCCCTTTTAAGAAACTAGACCCCCTTTAAAATATTACAACGTGTTTAGGAAAATTTTTAACCCTTTAGGTATTTCAAAAAAATTTACTATTTTTTTCAGATTTTAATATTTATCCATTATCATGAATCGGAAATGTACTAGGGAATGCAAGTAAATCATTTCCCTCGGGCTGCCGTTTTTAAAATATCCCCCAAAGTTCCCCTTTTCTTATTTGGCCCCCCCATAAGCCCCAGAATAGAGGCACCTACTGGGCTCTGGGGGCTCATTTTCAATGCAATTTTTTTAGGCGCCATTTCAGGTTTGAAGAGGGGCCCCAAGGTGCTAAAACTTAAAAACCCCCTAAAAAGACCCCATATTTTAAACTCAAAACCCCTTAAGTATATATACAGGTGTTAGTGAGTAAATCGACCCCACAGGATTCACAAATTTTTTTTAGCATTAGGGTGGAAAATTTAAAAAAAATTTTTTCCAAAAATCTTCAATTTTTTTGCTTAAAATGTTTCATTTTACAAGGGAAAAATTTGGGAAAAAAAACCCCCAAAAAATTTTTAAGCAATTTCTTCCAATTCGCAAAACCTACATGTGGAAACGCTTTTGGGCGCATGGCGGGGGGTACAAGGGGGGGGACGCTATTTTGGGTTTTGGAACCAGATTTTGGTGGGGGGATTTTGCATTTGAAAACCCCCAAAGTACAAACAGGAAAACCCTTCCCCGAATCGCCCCCCCGGGTTCAAAACCCTAGGGGCTTCATCTAGGGGTGTATTGTGCATTTTGGGTGCACAGGGGGTTTCATCGTTTTTTTTTTGCAAATTGGGGCCCTTGGGGGCCTCCCCATTTTTTTTGGACTTTAATTTTTCAGCGTTCGCCGTGCACTGTAAATGAAATTATAACTTTTCTTGGGGGTGGTACAATTGCAATGGGATAAATTTTATATGTTTTTTTGTTTTATTACTTTTCAAAAATAAAAATAGGTCTAAAAAAAATTGCGTTTTTATGTTGTCCTATTCTGACAGTCATAACTTTTTTATTTTGTTTGCAGACTTGAGGGGCCTTGTTTTTTTCGGGGAATTGATGCTTTTATTGGGACCATTATGGGGTGCATACAACACTTTTTTCATTTTTATTAAGGTTTTTTTGAGGCTTTTGAAAAAAATAAACAATCCTGTGTGTTTTTTTTTTTTTTATAGGGTCACTCTGCGTTGAAAACATGCTAGCTTTACCGCAGGTTGATACGATTACACAATACCCAATTTGTATTTTTTTATTTTTTACTGCTTTTTTACAAAAAAAACACTTTTATTCAAACAGAAAAAAACATTTTTTTCATCGCCATACTGAGAGCCATAACTTTTTTTTTTTTTGTGTTGGACGTAACAGGGTTGTTTTTTGCGGGTGATTGCGTTTTTATTGATAATTTTTGGGGGGGCAAGACTTTTTTATAAATTTAAATCCCTTTTTTGGAAGGCGAGTGAAAAAATATGCAATCCAGTAGGTTTTTTATTTTTATTTTTTAACAGCGCTCACGTCGTACCGTAATAAGTTAGCTTTACTCTGTGGGGCGATACGATTACGGTTGAACCAATTTTTATATTTTTTTTATGTTAAAGCACTTTAAAAAAAAAAAAAAAAAATGTTTTTAGTGTGAAAAAAATATTATCATGGCTATCTTTTGAGAGCCCTAAATTTTTTTTTTTTCCGTATACAGAGGTGTGTTAGGGTTTTTTTTTTTTCGGGGTGAATGACGGGTTTTTAAATTGGGACAACTTTTTAAAGGGGTTTTTGATCTTTTTCCCTTTTATGGCTCGGGATGAACAAAAATCTTAATTCTGTGATTGTTTTTTTTTTTTTTTCGGCGTTCCCCGCCGGGAAAATTAACATAGATTTTTTAGGCAGGTCGTTACGCACGCCAATACCAAAATGGGGATTTATTTTTTTGTTCTTTTTTTGGGTTGATTCCCTTTGTAAAGGGAAAAGGGGGGTGAAACTTTTTTTTTTATTTTTGTTATTTTTCATGTTTTTCCTTTTTTTTTCTTTTTTTTTTATTTTTTTTCCCTGAGGATTTTAATAAAAATCTTTAGATCTCTCATTCAATAGGAATCAATGCACAGCTTGTTGCTGTGCACTGGTTCCTATGGCAACTGTCAGTCACGATGCCGGGCCATGCCCACAGGGCACGGCCGGGCATCGTGACGTCACAGACAACCCGGAAGGCATTTTGTGCCCTCAATGCTGTCTGTCAGAAGGCAGGAGCTGCACGGATCGAGCAATCCGTGCAGTTGCTGTCGCAGACAGAGACGCAGGAGGAGCGATCTCCTCCTGCGTCTTAGTTATTGCGACCCGATGGTTGCGATAATTAAGGGGTTAAACCCCCCTCCCCCTCCCCCGGAGCGATCCCGGGTCGGGGCCGACGCAGCGAGATGTCAGCTGTAATATAAAGCTGACACCCCGAGCCGATGCATACGTCCAGGTGCGTGAACCCCCAATCGACCTGGACATATGCATACGCCCAAGGTCGTGAAGGGGTTAATCATGTTTTTGCATTCTGATCATGTGATTGAATTTAGACACAGGTGATCGGTTTTTGGCTTGTATATAAGGAGGTCACTTGTTACGTGAACTTATGCCATAAATAAGGGTTGTTATACCCGAAACGCGTCGGCACTCAAACCAGTTTGCTGATATGTGATTTTAAAGGAATTTAAATAAAAGAAGTTATTTTTATATAAAGAGCCGGAGAACCGTTTCTATTATGTTCTCATACAGCCCAGTGGATCCATGGGCTTGCTCCGAGCTCCTTGTTCTTTAGACACACACCCTGAAGTAATTGCTTGGTGTTTGGATTGATGCCGTTTGGGAGTCCCTGGAGTGGAGATCTTGTATTTATTTTAATACCAAAATGATAGTTTTCATGATGTTTTACTATTTTTTTTACGAATTTTGAGGGCATTTGACTTTTGATCATTATTTTATTGTGTACTTTTGGGGAGCTACGGTGACCAAAGAAAACACATTTCTAGCGTGAATGCATATTCTTTGTTTTACAGTGTCAAAAGCAACTTTAAACTCACTCTGCCTTTGTAAAGCTGTGGGTGGTTCTAAACGGCTATGCTCACACGGCTTATTTGCGGGACGCAATTACGCCCCGCAATTACGCCGTGTGGATGGGGGCGGGGCGGGAGTGGGGGCCGGCACCTCGCAGGCCCATAGACATTCATTACCAGAAAATGACATGTCACTTATCTCCCCCTGCGGTGTATTGTGCGAGCAGGGAGAGGAGACGTAATCCATAGTTCTCTATGAGAACTGTGGATTACCGTAATGACTGGGACGGATTCCAGCCGTAATTCGCGCACTGCGGCGCGTAATTACGGACTGAAATACGTCCCATTTTAAGCCGTGTGAACATAGCCTTACAGTAATCAGAATGTTTAGTTCCCCGATAACTAATGGGGACATTACAAAAACTTAAGGGCAGGCGATTTAATTTTCAGTAAAGAAAGCTACAAGTGCTCTGAGGAGTGAAACAATTGCTTAACTGTAAACAAAAGCTAAACTTCTTAGAGATAATAAGTCCTCTCAGAGTGTGCTCTGTGCATGGTGACATCACTCTCTGCTCTTGATCTAATGAGGAAGGAAGATATGGACATAACCAGAGAAACCTGTGTGCACTGAAAGTAGATGAAATCTCTTATCTCTCAACTAAGTTCATATCAAAAGACTAATGTATTTAGAAAAAGTCTTCAATTACTTGTCCCTACATGTTGAAAGCTAATCTTTGTAATGAGCAAACCCATTTAACTTTTCCTCATTGATGGTGCTTCATTGCTTTTAATCGAAAGGCTGACTGTAGAATGATGAGAAAAAAAAGACCAACCTCAACTAAGTCTAGTTTAAATATGTAGTAGCATAAAGAGAACCTGTCACATAGTTTATGCCCCCCTTGCTGAGGACAGCACAAGCTAGTGTCAGACCTGCTGTTTCCAGCACTGTGTCCCTTATTCTGTAAAATGCTGTAGTTTTCGAGTATTTAGTGCTCAAACTTGCAGTTTTCAGCCAGGAAAGAGTCAAAGAGTCATTTAAAACCCCGCCCACGTCAACTGATAAACCTATTACTTTGAATAGGTAGAAACGTGAATAACTGTCAACTAGCCCCGCCCACTGACAGTTACTCACGTTTCTACCTATTCAAAGTTATAGGTTTATCAGTTGAGGTGGGCGGGGCCAGCTTCAGGTGGGTGGGGTTTCAAATGACTGACTCTTTCCTGGCAGAAAACTGCAGGTTTGAGCACTAAATACTCAAAAACTACAGCACCTTACAGAATAAGGGACACAGTGCTGGAAACAGCAGGTCACTAGCTTGTGCTGTCCTCAGCCAGTGGAGCATAATGTGACAGGTTCCCTTTAAAGGGGAATTTCTATATTAGAATGTTATGGCATATCATTAGGATAAGCCATAACACTATGATTGGCAGGGGTTCAACCTTCGAGACCCCAGCTGAAGAAGGTATGGTGGAACCACCTCTATTGTTCCCGCACAGCAGCACTTCAGCAACAGAATGTCATTCAAGTAGTCGCCAAAGTTGTTCTTCATGGAAAATCGATCCAAGAGCCATAGAGCTTTGCCAGTGCTGCAGCCTCTTCATTTTTAGGATTAGTGGAGGTCCAGCAAGCTGGGACCTTATCAATCAGTGACTACAGTCATATCTTAGTCATATGCGATCATTTACTTTAGTGGGAAAAACCCTACCCCCTTTACAAAAATGTCACTACTGACATGTTAGCAGAAATTGGAAAAGGCTCTAAACCAATGCAAAAGCAGAAAGTTGCTAATATGGCCATACAAGGCCATCATGCACTGGCAACGGTGAAATTCAGATAGCGTATTTTCCAAGGAGTGGGTATACCAGTAATAACATTATTACTGTTCTTTAATAATGCAAGCCTGCTGTCTGAATTCTGCTAGCCATGACATCAGCTTTGTACAGTAATTAGGCATGAAAACCTATCTTTGAGAACAATAGCACCACTGTCATGCTGAATAAGTGAGTTCTGGCATAAACTACAGATCTTGTGTTTTTATGTGCCGTACTGAATTTCAAATAACTTTTAGACATTTCTAAACATTCACAGACAATATGAGCACTACTGCTATGGCCGACTATGTGTGGGCAGATGTAAACCCACATTGACAAACGGTGAGGTATCCACCTGCCCTCAAAACCGACACGTAAATGTGGAGAGTCATCCCATAGATACTCCTAGAGATAAATAAGCGGTGAACTCAATATTTTCTTTATTTTCATATACGGTAAATAGAGAAGATCTCAAAGCTCTATCTCTACTATAACCAAACCCTTAAAGGGGTTGTCTCACTACAAGGATTGCTTTGTATGTTAAAGATCTTGCAAAAACAAGTCACTTTGCAATGTATGTCCATTAACTATATCCTGCCTATTCTGAGATATCCCCTCTTGTATGGGCTGCATCAGCTCCTCAGGTCGCTATAGCTACAGACCTGTTTGATCTATCCTGATAGGCTGCCAGCAATGGTTACCATAGCTACAGACCTGAATTATACTTTAGCATAGTATATGCCAGTAAACACACCCCTGAATTCAAAATGAAACCAAGAAAACAGGACTGAGGTAAGATGAATCGATGTAGTGAGACAACCCTTTTAAGAAGAGGTCCTTTTAAAATGGTGCAGATCTGTTTAATCTATCCCGATAGGCTGCCAGCACTAGTTGCTATAGCTACAGACCTGGCTTCTACTGCAGCCTTTAAAGGGGTTGTCTCACTACATTGATTCATCTTACCTAAGTCCTGTTTTCTTGGTTTCACTTTGAAATCAGGGGCGTGTTTACTGGTTTCCACTAGGCTGCAGTAGAAGCCAGGTCTGTAGCTATAGCAACCAGTGCTGGCAGCCTATCAGGAGAGATCAAACAGGTCTGTAGCTATAGCAACCAGTGCTGGCAGCCTATCATGAGAGATTGAACAGGTCTGTAGCTATAGAGATCTGAGGAGCTGATGCAGCCCTACAAGAGGGGATATCTAAACATAGGTAGAACACAATTAATGGACATATATTGAAAAGTGACTTGTTTTTGCAAGATCTTTAACATAAAAAGCAATCTTTATAGCGAGACAATGCCTTTAAATTTAGTGATTAATACAGGTCATAACATTAAATTCATGCTCACTATGACTAAATGCAAATATGCGGTAACATCCTCCTAGCCTAGTTACTAATTCTAGCCATAACTCTCTGTCATTTAGCAACTACACCTACTTTTCACATTTGTCAAGGGTATCAAAACACCCTAAACCATCTGTTCTTCTAAGGTAAAAAAAAAAAAATCACCTTGTTTGGATTATTGCTAATTGCTGTTGGGTTCGGATGCTACTTACTCCTTCTGTGGGGTATTAAAATAAGTATATAAAAGGCTTTTCAATATATACCAGGCAAAGAGTATCTTAAGCCTCCTTCAGTGCTGTGATATCAACATTTATCACAAGTTTATTGGGAATAACTATACAAAAAGGAGAAAGGAGGCTCTAGTACCCCATTGGCACAACTCTAGTCTGGATACAAGATGAGACAGACTTGGGCATGGAGGCAAACATGTTCCATATGGCATCTTGCGAGACACATGCCTACAGATCCTGCACAACTGTAGACTGCCAAAGCTCGACTGGTAATAAATCTGGCAACTGGGCAAGCCAAGTAAGTGCTGCAATCTATCAAAGACATTTCTGGGTGTCCCCTGTGTATAGATAGTGGACCAGAATACTGTGGGACCTGCTTGTCGACCGATCAAGCTTTTTTTTTGCCAGGAATGGGTACTCTCACGTAACCACTAAGTCAGAGATGGTAGGCCGTTCATTGAAAAGACCATCCTGCTTCTCTCAGATTAATAATATGCCCCCTCTCAACATTTGCTTACTGGGCAAATTGGCTCAGAGTGTGTTGTAGACGCATGTCCAGCAGTCAATGACCCCTCACCAAGAAGTACATCAAGAGCACTTTGACTCCTCCTTGTATACATATACACGTGTCATGATTCTTCCTTTCCTTTTATATACTGTGTGTATATATATATATATATATATATATATATATATATATATATATATACATATCAATGCATACACACACAAAGTATATATGTATGTGTGTTATATATATATGTATATATAATATATATATATATATATATATATATATATATATATATATATATATATATATATATATATATATATATATATATTGTGACGGCTCACCTGCCGTCGGCCGCCATCTTGGACCGGCTCTGGGGATTTTCACTCGCGGAATCGCCGTCTTTCGTAGAAACGGTATGGCACTCAGACACCAGGCTTCCGTTTAACTGGCCTCAACCAGTTTTATTTAGGCTCAGGATAAACGTATAGAAACATAAACATCAAAAACATAAATAAACATCTAGGCCGTCTGGCCACTAACTTATTTACAGGGTCCCTCTCTGTCCCGAGGTCTGTGCCTATCGCACAGCCCCTCAAACATACCGTCTCCACCCTGTGTCCTCAGCTTCCCTGTAGCCTCTGGGGGCCAGAGCTCTCTCTC
This sequence comes from Phyllomedusa bahiana, assembly GCA_025379985.1. NCBI lineage: Eukaryota > Metazoa > Chordata > Amphibia > Anura > Hylidae > Phyllomedusa > Phyllomedusa bahiana. The sequence continues at coordinate 83,502 of JAODAL010004502.1, read as the reverse complement.
CGCTCTGCTGCTTCACCTCTGCAGGTAACAGCCACGCCCCCTGATCACCTGGAGTACTAGGCTTTTATAGGCCTCCCGAGATGTCCAATATCTGGGCTGGAACCCAGGGACCTGGAATGCGGGGACAGCCACCCACCCGACACTATAGCTGTCCCGGAAAAACCACCCCATACCTAGCTGCCTTGCAGCTATTCTAGCCGCTACTGTTCGTGTCAGTAGTATAACACTGACACAAAATAGGTGGCTTTTCCCCACCGAGCCCAGTTCCTCGGTGGCGCATCTACAGAAGGTCTCCGGCCATAGACCCTCTAGTGGCAGGATCATGCGACTACCAGCGGTCACCTTGTCACAATATACACACACTTTATATATATATATATATGTATCTACACACACACAATTATAAGTATATGCGTGTGTGTATATACATATATACATACACATACTTACACACACGCATATATATATATATATATATATACACACATACTTGCACATACTTACACACACGCATATATATATATATATATATATATATACACACATACATACACATACTTACATATACACACACAGACACACACACACACACACACACTCAGACACACACACACACACACACACACAAAGCCACACACACACACACACACAAAACACACACACACACACACACACACACACACACACACACAACACGATCAACAAAGAATGACAACACATCACTAACCAAAATAAATGCAAGGGCAGGGTGCCAGGGAGGAAGAGCTTAATCCAGGAACTTTAGTGCAATGGTAAAAAGAAGAATCATGGAACTCATATCAATTTTAAATTAGGATTTTTTTTTAAAAAAAGCGTCTAGACCTTCAAGTCCATGCAGCTTTTCGGCTTTCTAACAGATCCTTTATTGTGTATTTGATAAAGACTCTGTTAGAGCATGGAAATGAGGAACACTTTTCTTTTCCACTTCTCAAACAGCTCCAGCATAAACACCTATTACGGGAAATGCCACCCCCTCGAAAGCGTCAACTCAGAATGAAGAGCCAGTCACGCTTGCATGGGATTTTTAAGTACAACTGTACACTGATTAGGCTATACTTAGAACTCCCATAGCACAGGATGGAGAGTCATGAGCAAGCACTACCAGCTCTTCATTCTGAGCCAACACTTTCGGGGCCCCTTACTGAGATAGATGTGGGATCTGCATCTAACCGACTTAGGGTATGTTCACACGGCGTAATTTCGGCGTGCATTTCGGCGTGTATTTGCGCTCTAATACAGGCAAGATGTGCTCTGAAATTGCGGTAATCCATAGTTCTCATAGAGAACTATGTATTACGCCTCCTCTCCCTGTTCGTACAATACGATCAGCGCAAGCTCCCGAAACACACAATGTACTGCAGCGCGTACTGTACGCGCCGCAGTATATTGTGTGAACATACCCTTAGATGGCATTGATATGATATTACATCCAAGTTCATGGTTGAGAACACTTTTTTTTTTTTTTTTAAATCAATTGGAGTGTGTCTGAACAGTGTGTTGTATTTGTGTGTATACGTACTTGGAATCTAAAGCCGCACAAGGCTAGACTGCAGAAATCATACCACATGCATTGCTTGTGTCTTCAAGTGAACAGATCCTAGCATATATCTGATTCTTCTGAGGCGTATGCAAGTTTACCCATGTCAACTGTAGTATCAGTAAAATCTATAATTTTCCTTCCTGAACAAACACAGCTCAGTTACCAAAAGAATTTATAAAATTAATAGAACTGCATAGAGGAATTTCTTACCTTTCCTTATGACGAGCTTTTAAGTTGCTGTGTCCTATTTGGTTATGCATTAAAAGTTATATTCCTCCAATTTTTTATTTATTGATAGCAGTGTGTGCTTCTATTCTAAATTTACAAGCTAATACGGTACCAAGTATCAGATGATCTATGGTGTAGAGAATGAGGTGAGATATGCAGTCTGCTCCTATCTGAAGGTGAGCACAATTTACTGCTACTGCCATCGTAATCACCAATTGCAGCCCCGTGTCTCCCATATATTGGGCAAGCTTACATAAACCATATACTATTACCTTGCTGGAAAAAACACTTGGCCACATACAACAATAAAGCAAATCATTAAAACTGAAAGTTAATTATTCATATGGTGCCAAGGTAAGAAACGTGAAGGACTCATCATATTGTCATTAAGAATTCAGTAAACGTGTAGAAAAGTCAGTAGAACACACGCTGCATACCTACAGCATGTATTATCCTGGGGTGAAGAAGAATCACCCATTACTACAAGTCCTTCCCCAGCCTTTTCTGTGAAGTTGTTGAAAATTTGGGAACAACCATACAGGTCAAAAACAAAACGAGACCATACTTTCAGCTCAATGGCTGACCTATAGACTGAACCCAGTAGGAGACAACAAAAGCCCCCGTGCTAAATTGGAAAGGTAAAATGGGTGCAGATAATTAAAGAGCAGAAGCTCACACACCCCTCCACTATGGGAGCAATTGAATGATAAAAAATTGCACATTACATAAGTACCAATTCATACCACTATGCAAAAAAGTCACACATACAGGTCCAAAACGGGGTACCACCAATCTTCAACATACTCCTGAATGTCTATTCTATATATTATTCTAATGCAAATGATGGGCACAACTCTGACACAGTCTCTCCTGCTGCGCTCTCCTTTGGTGGTCTCCAACTTACCCATACTCCCCACCCTGGCAACAAGCATGGCGGAGGTGTTGGCCTTCTCCTGTCAGACACCTGTTCCTTTTCCCCCACTCCCTCGCTACCTTCTCTCAACCTCCCCTCCTTTGAGGTGCACTCTGTCCGCATCTACGCCCCCTCCAATCTCCATGTGGCGGTCATCTACCGACCGCCAGGCCCTGCCACCGCCTTCCTTGACCACTTTGCCTCCTGGCTTCTCCACTTTCTTTCCACTGATATCCCCACTATCATAATGGGTGACTTTAACCTCCCCATTGACACACCCCACTCTGCTGCCAGCAAACACCCCTCTCACTCTCCTCTTCCTTCGGCCTCTCCCAGTGGACCTCTGGAGCCACTCATAAAGATGGACACACACTGGACCTCGTCTTCACCCGCCTCTGCCCCCTATCTGACTTCTCTAACTCTCCACACCCTATATCTGACCACAACCTGCTTACCTTCTCCACCATCTCCACCCCACCTGCTCCTCCTGTCTCACATCTAGTACACCCCCGCAGGAACCTACAAAACCTTAACCCTCGCACACTCTCTGACTCTCTTGCACCTCTCTCTACCATATCCTCATTTGATGACCCTGACACAGCCACTGCTTTCTACAACCACACAATCTCCTCCACACTCGATTTTGTCGCCCCTCTCACACACAACAGAACCCGCAAAATCAACAGACAACCCTGGCACATAGACTTCACTAAACAGCTGAGGCATGCTTCCAGAATTGCTGAACGCCGCTGGAAGAAAACCCGCTCCACCAATGACTTCACCACATACAAATAATCACTACACACATTTAAGTCTGCACTCACCTCAGCCAAACAGGATTACTTCACCAATCTCATATCCTCTCTGTCTCACAACCCCAGACAACTTTTTAACACCTTCAACTCTCTCCTCCGTTCACCAGCACCTCCTCCCCCATCCCTCCTTTCAGCAGACGACTTTGCCACCCACTTTCTAAACAAGACCAACCTCATCAGTGAAAGCTTCACCTCATTGTCCCCTTCGCCCACTTCCATGCCTGCACAGTCCCCACCACCACCCCGTCTATCTTCACCCCGCACTTCCCCCCTAACGTGCTTCTCCCCTGTCACTCATGACAAGCTCTCCTCTCTACTCTCCAAATCCAACCTCACTACCTGTAACCTTGAGCCATTGCCATCTCACCTCATCCCTGACCTTAGTGCTGTCATCATCCCAGCCCTTGCCCATCTCTCAACCTATCACTAACCTCTGGCATCTATCCTTTCTCCTTTAAACATGCGACCATCACACCCATCCTTAAGAAACCATCTCTTGAACCCTCTTATCTGTCCAACTATCGCCCCATCTCACTGCTTCCATTTGCTTCTAAACTCCTCGAGCAGCACGTCCATCTTCAACTGTCCACCCATCTGTCCTCCAACCTTCTTCTTGACCCACTGCAATCTGGTTTCCGATCCCATCACTCTACTGAAACAGCCCTAACCAAGGTCACCAATGACCTATTAACCGCTAAAGCCTCACGTCACTACTCGATCCTTCTCCTCTTAGACTTATCCTCTGCCTTTGACACTGTCGAGCATTCCCTCCTGCTACAAATCCGCTCCTCCCTCGGCACCATGGACTCAGCCCTTTCATGGATGATCTCGGACCTCCCTGATCGGACGTTCAGCGTTTCTCCTTCTCGCTCCACCTCCTCCCCTTGACCTCTCTCTGTTGGTTTCCCCCAAGGGTCAGTCCTGGGCCCACTAATCTTCTCTATCTATACTGTTGGCCTGGGTCAGCTCATAGCATCACACGGCTTTCAATACCACCTGTATGCTGATGACACCCAACTTTACATCTCTGGCCCTGACATCAACTCTTTACTGTCCAAGATCCCAGATTGTCTGTCCTTCATATCCTCTTTCTGCCCCTCCCGTCTCCTAAAACTTAATGTAGAGAAAACGGAATTCATTATCTTTCCACCCTCCCACTCCATCCCTCCACCTGATCTCTCTATTACAGTCAACGGCTCAACACTCTCACCAGTCCCACAAGTCCGCTGCCTTGGGATAACCCTCGACTCCACTTTGTCCTTCAAACCACACATCCAAGCCCTCACCTCCGCCTGCCGCCTCCACCTGAAAAATATTTCACGAATCCGCTCATTCCTCAACCCTGACACTACAAAAATGCTGGTCCATGCCCTTGTCATCTCCCGCCTAGACTACTGCAACATCCTTCTCTGTGGCCTCCCGTCTAGCACTCTTGCTCCCCTTCAATCCATCATCAACTCTGGCGCCCGTCTTATCCACCTCTCTCCTCGCTACTCCCTTGCCTCTCCCCTCTGCCAATCCCTTCACCCATTGCCCAGCGAATTCACTTCAAGTTGCTAACCATGACCTACAAGGCTCTCCATAACCTCTCCCCTCCGTACATCTCGGCCCTAATCTCCAGATACTCCCCCTCATGCAATCTCCGCTCCTCACAGGACCTTCTTCTCTGCTCTCCCCTTATCAGCTCTTCACACAACCGTCTCCAAGATTTCTCCCGTGCTTCCCCCACACTCTGGAACTCACTGCCCCAACACATCAGACTCTCCTCCCCTTTCACCAGCTTCAAAAGCAACCTGAAAACCCATCTCTTCATGATAGCCTATAAACTATAGTACCCCTTCTGTCACCACACCCTCCACAAACATGTCTGCCCCCCCTTCTGTCTCTTTCCCCCATCCTTGTAGGTTGTAAGCCTTCGCGGGCAGGATTCTCTCTCCCTCTGTGCCAGTTGATTGTCACATACTGTCAGCATTGAACTTGTTTGACTTATGTTATGTTTGTAACCCTCTTGAATGTACAGCGCCCTGGAATCAATGGCGCTCTAAAATAAATAATAATAATAATAATGTTTCCAACACCTACAGTGGTGGCCAAAAGTATTGGCACACCGGCAATTATGTCAGATAATACTCAGTTTATTCCAGAAAATGATTGCAATCACTTATTCCTTGGAATTTTTATCTTCATTTATTTTGTCAATGGAAAACCACAAAAAGAATTGTCATAAAGCCAAATTGGATATAATTCCACACCAAACATAAAAAGGGGGTGGACAAAAGTATTGGCACGGTTTGAAAAATCATGTGATGCTTCTCTAATTTGTGTAATTAACAGCACCTATAACTTACCTGTGGCACCTAACAGGTGTTGGCAATAACTAAATCACACTTGCAGCAAGTTGACATGGATTAAAGTTGATTCAACCTCTGTCCTGTGTCCTTGTGTGACCACATTGAGCATGGAGAAAAGAAAGAAGACCAAAGAACTGTCTGAGGACTGGAGAATCCAAATTGTGAGGAAGCCTGAGCAATCTCAAGGCTACAAGTCCATCTCCAAAGACCTGCATGTTCCTGTGTCTACCGTGCGCAGTGTCATTAAGAAGTGTAAAGCCCATGGCACTGTGGCTAACCTCCCTAGATGTGGACGGAAAAGAAAAATTGACGAGAGATTTCAACGCAAGATTGTGCGGATGGTGGATAAAGAACCTCGACTAACATCCAAATAAGTTCAAGCTGCCCTGCAGTCCGAGGGTACAACAGTGTCAACCCATACTAGCCGTCGGCGTCTGAATGAAAAGGGACTGTATGGTAGGATACCCAGGAAGACCCCACTTCTTACCCCGAGACATAAAAAAGCCAGGCTGGAGTTTGCCCAAACGTACCTGAGAAAGCATCTTCCGTTTTGGAAGAATGGTTCTCTGGTCAGATGAGACAAAAGTAGAGCTTTTTGGGGAAAGGCATCAACAAAATGCATAAAAAAAAAAAGAGGCATTCAAAGAAAAGAACACGGTCTCTACAGTCAAACATGGCGGAGGTTCCCTGATGTTTTGGGGTTGCTTTGCTGCCTCTGGCACTGGACTGCTTGACCGTGTGCATGGCATTATGAAGTCTGAAGACTACCATCAAATTTTGCAGCATAATGTAGGGCCCAGTGTGAGAGAGCTGGGTCTCCCTCAGAGGTCATGGGTCTTCCAGCAGGACAATGACCCAAAACACACTTCAAAAAACACTAGGAAATGGTATGAGAGAAAGCACTGGAGACTTCTAAAGTGGCCAGCAATGAGTCCAGACCTGAATCCCATATTACACCTGTGGAGAGATCTCAAAATGGTAGTTGGGAGGAGGCACCCTTCAAATCTCAGGGACCTGGAGCAGTTTGCCAAAGAAGAATGGTATAAAATTCCAGCAGAGCATTGTAAGAAACTCATTGATGGTTACCGGTAGCGGTTGTTGGCAGTTATTTTGGCTAAAGGTTGTGCTACCAATTATTAGGCTGAGGGTGCCAATACTTTTGTCCGGCCCATTTTTGAAGTTTTGGGTGAAATGATCAATGATTTGATTTTTGTCTCATTCTGTTTTGTGTTTTTTCATTGCAAGCAAAATAAATGAATATATTAATACCAAAGAATTTGTGATTACAAACATTTTCAGGAAGAAACTGAGTATTATCTGACAGAATTGCAGGGTTGCCAATAATTTTGGCCACAACTGTAAGAAACTTAATAGATTCAACCATTTCAAAAAGCATGAAAAGGTATAGAAGTGGTGTAGGCTTATAAATGATACAATCTTTATTAGAATACATAAGACACACAATATTAAAAACAATTAAAAAGCCTAACAAGGGACCCTCATAATAGCAGACCTCTGACATACCATAAAGAGAGACTACGGTTAACACTCCCCCAAGTTAAAATAAGACAAACAAAGGGAAGACAATAATATAATAAATAGAAACCAATTAATAAGGCATAAAAGCCAAATAGAATGTTGGAGATCAAGATACCAATAGTTGCCCAAAATGGAAAGGGTAAGAAAACCCCACGTGTATTGACGACCCCATCTTGGCGGGGATAGAGTGTCTAGGGGTAACATTCTATCTTATATAATAAAAATTAAAGCACAAGTATATAATAAACGGTAACTAACTGCTGGTAGCTTACCTATGAGGAGGAGAAAGATGGAAACACAACACTTAGGGCATGTCCCCACGGCACAGGTTTTCAGCCATTTTTTCAGGTGGTTTGCAGTTTTGCAGACTGTCTGAAAAAGCGGCCTAAAATGAGTACAATGGTGCTCTATGGAAAACCCATGCAGCAGTCCCCACTGCACGGGTTTTCCACCCGCATGCCGCCCAAAAGACATTGTACTTGCACATTCTTCCATCCGGTTTTCAGACGGAATATGTGTAAGTGAATGGGGAGGGCTTTTCTCCTCTCATCGCGGAGAAAAGCCATGGTGACGGCCGCAAAACAGGACAAACACCGGTCGGATAAACTGACCGGTATTTATCCCTTGCCGTGGGGACGCATCCTTAGCATACCACAGTAAAGACTATGCATGACTGGAACTCAAGAGAGTAACTGCGCATGACTGGAAGCTGTCAGTGAAGCGCAAGAAACTAAATTATTATTATTATATATTTTAGAGCGCCATTGATTCCAGGGCGCTGTACATTCAAGGGGGATTACATACATAAGTCAAACAAGTACAATGATGACAATATGTGACTAACTACTGGTACAGAGGGAGAGAGAGGACTCTGCCCGCGAAGACTTACAATCTACAAGGAAGGGGGAAAGAGACAGAAGGTGAGGAGCAGGCATGTTTGTGTAGGATGTAGTAACAGTGGGGTTACTATAGGTTATAGGCGATCCTGAAGAAATGGGTTTCTCAGGTTGCTTTTGAAGCTGGTGAAAGTGGAAAAGTCTGAGGTGTTGGGGCAGTGAGTTTCAGAGTGTGGGGGAAGCACGGGAGGAGTCTTGGTGACGGTTGTGTGAGGAGCTGACAAGAGGAGAGCAGAGAAGAAGGTCTTGTGAGGAGCGGAGATTGCGTGAGGGGAGAAATGAATGGAACTCATAATATAGTGTATTTGCACAATAAAAATATTAATAGTATATAGTACACACTAACATATGTCTGCCTCAATACACGTCACAGAAGGTTCATTCACTTGTCACAAGTTGGGAATTAGGGCTTGTCCCCACGGCACTGGTTTGCGGCCAGTTTTTCAGACGGTTTGTGGTTTTGCAAACCGTTTGAAAAACCCAGCCGCAAACTCTGACATGGTGCTCTATGGAAAACCCGTGCGGCAGTCCCCACTGCACGGGTTTTCCGCCCAGCGGTTTTTCCAACCCCCGGCCATCTGAAAAACAGAGAACATGTTTATTCTTCCGTCCGGTTTTCGGACGGTTTATGAACATCTCAATGTGAAGGGGGCGGCTAATCGTGGAGAAAAGCCGTCCTCTTGCGGCCGTGTGCGTGGCACACAAACCGGACAAATACTGGTCGGATAAACCGACCGGTGTTTATCCTGTGCCATGGGGATGAGCCCTTAACCTTTGCAGGATCCATAGTAGCTGCTGTATCAGTGGTGTCCAAGTACTAGCTATAACTAGGAAATGGGTGAAAAGGATATTTTTTTTGCAGTTTGTAAAGAAAATTCAAGGTCGTAAGCACCAGCATTATTTTATAAATTTTATTTAAAAAAGGTAATGATCTTTGAAGTATATGAACTGCAATTCTTACTTTACCACTGCAGTTCTATTGTGAAGCCAGCCCCCTTCTCTTTCACTGACCCTGTGACAGAGAAGGGGGCTTGCTTAGCAACTGCATAGCCATATCTTTTCTAGCACATCACCAACATAGATAGATACACCCTTCCTGTACTGGGACCAATGCAGTAGTGGAGGCTACGTGACCAGGAGAGCAGGCCTTAAGTACAACATTACATGCAGATATGACCTTTACAGTAGAACAGTGAGTGCAGACTATACATTTCCTACAAAGAAACAAGCCATTTATGCACATTTCTAAATATACTTCAGCAAAAATTTCCTACCATTCTGCTGCTGAGGAGTAAGTTCTACACATGGCTAAAGGAATGTATACAACTTTGTCTAAGTATTGCTTCTGATGGCTCTTTGCTCCCCTCTTCTCTTCTCTAGGTATTGGAGCAAGGAGGAGAACATCTAAGGAGTGCTGTTCACAGAGGCTATAGAGATAAAAGTACATAAAGCAGCTAATAGGGGGAGAGTTACTTGCGTTGTGTACAATTGTAGGAAGAAAGCAGAGCACCCATAACAAACTCTAGACTTCTAAACACACACAGCCTCATGTATGAAAACGGTCTAGGCCAAAGCAACCAGAGCTCCCCTTTAATTTTTTCAGAGCACTATATGAAATTATATGTATTACATCACTCCCTTCCCTGCTGTAGCTAATGCCGGGGAAATACAGTCACATATTTATAACAAAAGTGACAATCACTCCTTGTTTGAGCGAGGGAACCTCCCTCTACCACATTCAAATGCCCTAATGGAGGGCGCTAGCAGTTGTTGTCCTCATGGCTCAACCCCTTTAATGACATGCAAACACATTTAGCGATTCGAAAAAGAGAAACAAAATCACGTATAAGAGGTTTAAATATTTTAGCAGTCGTGCATATAATACTGATGGAACAGAGCTGAAAACCTTTACATGACACATTAGTGAAACAGATGTTGAGGTGTACATACTTATTTGGTCTGTGTTACATTATTTTTGTCAAATGCACTGAAGCATGTGCACTTTCTTTACTTGACCATTTGCAAGACCAGAGTAATATGCTACACGGTTCTGCTCTGTGGTATTGCACCTAGTATTGACTCACAGGCTACACTTAGGCAAATGATGCGAAGACCCGCCATTCTAAACCCAAACGTTTGAGGGCCTGTTACCTAGATAGTGAGATGACACAGGCCTACCACACTTGGATAGCAAATCCTATTGATATGCCATCATAGTTCTTCCAGGTGTGTCCTGTTCAGCTGAAGTCATTTAGCTCAGTCTGTCTATGCAGTACGTCATAGGAAGTACTTTTGCAGTTTATGTCCGTGAACCCTAAACATGTACTGGTATTCTCCGTTCTCCGGAGGCAAGTGTCTTCATTGTTCACAAATACTGGAAAAGGGAGCTTATGAAAACACGTCACCAAGACTTCATATGATGGATATGCTGGCATGCGCCTTCATAAACATGGAGCATCATGTTCAAGAATGCTTGGATAAGAAATGATAGACATTTTCAAACACGTGGTGGCACCATTGATTATTATTGAGTAAGGTTTGTGCAGTTCAAATTTTGTTGCAATATGTTCCATAGTTTTAGTTATTTACACTTTTTCAGGTACCGATCCGAGTGTGACTTATACAAGAAACCACTCACACCAGTATTCTCTGAAACAAGAAGAGGGTCATCAAGTTGGAGGATTCCTTAGACAGTAGGATATGTTCACACGGCATAGTTAAGGCGCGTACAGTACATGCCGAAACATGCCGGGTGTTTTGGGAGTCGCGCTGATCAGCGCATACTCCCGAAGCATGGGAGGGCCTGCGTCATTGACATGCATTACTCACGGTGCGTAATCGCCGCGAATAATTGACATGTCACTTATCTCCCAGTGTGTACAATATGATCGTATTGTAAGTGCAGGGGGACGAGGCGTAATCCTTAGTTCTCTATGAGAGCTATGGATTATGGTAATTGCGGCGCACATCTCACTGTGTATTAAGCGCAAATACGCGGCAAAATGCGCACCGAAATTACATCGTGTGAACATACCCTAACAGTGGGAGACCTTTATTTCTGGCAGGAGAAACTGAGTAACTTAGTCATAGTAAGTAGAAACTAGCCAAACACCGACTAACCGTAATTGCCCAAAAGGAGTACTTCTGGGTAAAAGGGATATATACTGAAAAGTCATGTATCATTAATCATTTAATCCCCAAAAATAACTCAAACACCACAGCAAATGAATCTACAATATCCACAATCGGGTAACTAATAACAAAGAAATTGAGATGCCTGCTGTTGCTGCATTTCACCATGTAAAGTGTTCGTTCATTCTGAGAAACCGTCACTGGATACAAGTAACAGCACAAATGGACGTACATTGCATAAAGAGCACTACAAGTTACACAACAAAACTAAATAGCGCTCTAAGCCGTCTACAAAGACATTTATATCTCAATCGCTCACATCAGGACAGGATCCTACGTCTGGATTCGCTTCATCGGTGCGACATGTTTAACACAAAAACATTGTGTGTCTCATAGGTGCGCTATATATAACCCAAAGTAAAAACAACCGTACTTTGCACTGTTATTATGCACCAATGTACAATAAAAAAATATTTATAAAAGCATGTATACAAATCGCTCAAATCTGGGCAAAAACGTGGACATGGATCCACTGATCACATCTGCAGTAAGCACAGGCGTTCCGATATGATATAAATGCCAATGCAGACATGCATGTGAGTACATATCCACAAAAATACAACATTAATGTAAAAATGCACCACTATATCCATCTATATATCAAAGAGATCCCATAGTAGGTGCAAGAATCAAAGGAAAAACGTATTTAAAATGCACAATAAGGTGTTATGTAAACTAAGTTCAGACCAAATGAAATGAAACATTGCATCTAAATGTAACTATGTATCTGTGTAACAAAGTTTGAACATTATATCTAAAAATGCACATAAGATAAAGGAAAGACAAAACATATCAGCTTAATAATAGCACAAAACAAGGTTTTCACAGTTCAAAAGATCAAAACCACTTGAGTTAGATAATATAGCTATCTATCCCAAGGCATAATTCACATGGATATCCCATTTCTCACCATGTGAGTATACTACAACAATATTTGTATAGCAAGCAAAATATAAACAATATATCTGAAAAATGCAGATAAAATATAGGATAGGCAAAACGTATCAACATAATAATGGCACATACTAAGTTTTTCACAATTCAAAAAAAGCAAGGCCACCTGACATGGATCACATAGCTTCCCCAAGGCATAAGCCCCATGGCTGTTCCACTTCACACCATGTAAGTACACCGCAACAGTATCTGTACTTTACCAGAAAAAATTGTATCGCCATATAAATATACTCCATGAATCAATGGGATTCTAAAGACAGACTTCAGGGGAAATAATATTCACGACAGCTCAACAACAAATACAGTTGGAACCAGAAGTTTACATACACTATATAAAAAGACACATATTCATGTTTTTCTCACTATCTGACATGAAATCAGACTAGACCTTACCCGTTTTAGGTCAATTAGGAACCAAAATTCTTTATATTTGCCAAATGCCAGAATAATGAGAGAGAGAACTTTTAAGGCATTTTTATTACTTTCTGCAAAGCCAAAAGTTTACATACATTTCATTAATATCTATTAGCATTGCCCTTAAACTGTATGACTTGGGTCAAACATTTTGGATATCCTTCCACAAGCTTCTCACAATATAGTTGGTAGGAATTTTGGCCCATTCCTCCTGACAGAACTGGTGTAACTGAGCCATGTTTGTAGGTCATTTATCCAAGCAGTGATGTGCCCAAAAAATTTTTATATAAAAATTTAAACTTTATTTTAGATCACGGTAAAGAACGCTTCTTTAAGCATCATTGGTATCGTCACAATAGGCAGTTACACATGCTCAATCCTGTGAGTACATACGTATTTAGAACAGTCCTTGTTCATACTCCAACTGGAGCTTCCTCATGGAGACGCCTGGAGACCGGGCAGGACCGCAACAGACCAGCGACGTTTCGAGGAGATCACCTCCCCTTTCTCAAGCATGTAGGTCACCTTGCTCGCACCTACCTTTTTCAGCTTTGTCGATAAATTTTCAATAAGATTGAGATCAGGGCTTTGTGATGGCCACTCCAAAACATTGACCTGGTTATCCTTAAGCCACTTTGTAACCAGTTTAGCAGTATGCTTCGGGTCATTTGGAAGACCCATTTCCACCCACGTTTTAACTTCCTGGATGATGTCTTAAGATGTTGTTTCAAAATTGCCACATAATCTTCTTTCGTCGTGATGCCATCTGTTTTGTGAAGTGCACCAGTCCCTGCTGCAGCAAAACAACCCCACAACATGATGCTGCCTCCCCTGTGTTTCACACTTGGGATGGTGTTCTTAGGCTTCCAAGTTTATCCCTTTCTCCTCCAAACATAACAATGGACATAATGGCCAAATAATTCAACTTTAGTTTTGTCTGACCACCGGACATGTCTCCAAAAATGTAGGTCTTTGTTCCTGTGTGCATTTGCAAATATTAATCTGACTTTTATGTGTTGCTTTTGGTGTAATGGTTTCTTCCTGGCAGAGTGGCCTTTTAGCCCATGTTGATACAGTACTCGTTTCACTGTGGATAATTACACAATCTTACCAGCTTCTGCCAGCATCTTCACAAAGTCTCTTGCTTTCGTTCTTGGGTTGATATGCACATGTCAGACCAAAGCACATTCATCTCTGAGGCAGAGAAGCCATCTCCTTCCTGAGCAGTATGATGGCTGGACATTCCCATCTTGTTTGTATAATTGTTTGTTTGCAAAAACGAGGCACCTTAAAGGGGTTGTCTCACTACAATTATTGGGTTTTAATTAAAAGATCTTTAAAAAACAAGCAGCTTTGCAATATATGTTCATTACAAATGTCCTACTGATTTTGAGCTAGCCCTGTTCCTAGGAGTGCATCAGCTTCTCAAATTTCTATAGCAGCTGACCTGTTGATCCTTATCTTACTGGCTGTCAGGTCTGAATGACTCATCACCTTTGAAGACAGGTCGGAGCAGAGAGCCCCTCCCACACAGAATGCTTCTGTAGTGTAGGGAGGAGGAGGGAGGACTCTGGCTTCTATGTCCATGCTGCCTGGATTAACCCTGTGTGTGCCTGCTTCCTCCTGCTCTCTACACAGATTGAGCAGAGATTAGGTTGATCAATAGATGTGACAGCAGTGACCCTGTTTGTTACTATAATCATGATGTCTGTGGAGCTGTAACTATAATAATACTATACAGATCAGGGAGGCTTGTGAACAGTTCATGCTGTGCTGTACTAGGGACACATCCTGAGTAACACTTTGCAGCTTTCCTGCCTCTGTTCTGAGAGGGTTTGTTTGTTGTTGCTGGAGATGTGGAGATATGTAAGCTAAGCAGAGGGTATAGGAACACTATTAGCAATCATAGACCTCTCTAGACAGGCACACACAGGGTTAACTCTGGCAGCAATCCCCCTGCCCCCCCCCTGCTGCATAGAAGTTACGGGTGGATAGCTGCCTGTGTGCTGAGGGGAGGGGGGAGGAGGGAGGAGAAGAGGCAGAGAAGCTAGCACGCCCCTCAATTCAACTCCCATTCACAGACAGAGGCTGAAAGCTATTAATGAGACAACTCCTTTAAGGTATGTGGAAATTGCACCAAAGGATGAACCAGACTTGTTCAAGTCTGCAATTCTCTTCCTGATATGTTGGCTGATTTCTTTAGACTTTCCCATGATGTTACACACAGAAGCAGTGTGTTTCTGGTGTGCATTAAAATACATCCACAGGTTTGTCTAACTCAGATGTTGTTAATAAACCTATGTGGGCTGTCCCAAATTGTTTAGAGGTATAGTAATCCTATTGTATGTAAACTTTTGACTTTGCAGAAAGTAATAAAAAAATGCCTTAAAAATGTTTCCACCTCATTCTGAGATCTGGCAAATATAAATAATTTTGGTAATCGTAATTGACCTAAAACAGGTAAGGTTTATTCTGATTTTATGTCAGATAGTGCATGCATATGTGTCTTTTTATATAGTGTATGTAAACTTTTGGTTTCAATTGTACATGAAATCCAACTCCAAAGTGACCAACAATATATGATAAATCTCAAGGTAAAAATAAAATGATGACCTTTTGCAAGATAGATCAAACAAAACAAATCAACATAATAGAGAAAAATACCAAAATGGGCACCTTTTGTAGGTACCAAGTAAACTTGTTTGGCACAGAAGAGGCAACAATAATACCTGGATCACAGAGGTAAATGATCAAAAGATGGTTCCTGTTTGAATCATAGCCATTTTAAACAAATTGCAACAATACCTTAACGGTGAAGAGACAGCACCATTTGAAGTAAAAACTTTATGTCTTTATTAATCCATTTAAAATTGGTGAAAGTGAAATGCTGACGCGTTTCAGGTTAACAGCACCTTTAGTCGTAGGCAGTTAACCCGAACTTTTACTAATTTTAAATGGATTAATAAGGCCTTGTTGCAGCTTGGTTAACCGGTAGCCTCCTGGATTTGGCCATGCACCACCGCATTTACTGAATATATCAACAGAAACAGGAGAGCTGGCTATACTATTATATTTTTTCGTGACTTACAACAAATACATAAGATCTGACCTGTAATTTAAAATATTTGAGTACCTCTTTCGCATTTTTCACCAGTTGCCCCCATGATGAGGTTTTTCTTCTTTTTCTATGCCGCAAAAATGGAAACTTTCAACATTTCCCTGGTGGTGTTTGAAAATGATTCCCTGCCCCAGAGACATTTTTTTCAGACCAGTTTATTAGTATCCATAATATGTTCCATAGTTCTAACTCCAAGTTGTCTGATAGTGCAGCTAACATACTGTGCACTGCAAAGGTTGCATTTAATGATATAAATACAATATTTGGATTCTCAGTCTATACGAGTCTGTATCCTGAAACTGCGATCCTGACTGGCAGTGGTGAATTCTGCACTTTCCTCTGCATATCTGCAGCTGGAGCAGCGAAACATACCACATTGTGAGAAACCTTTTCGGACATTGGGGGCATTCACCGTGTCACTCAAAAATAGGCTAGGAGACAATTTTGAAGTCAAAGTAGCTGACCACTTGGCCACAAAATTACAGCCTTTTTCAAGTATGCCATCAAGTACCTCATCCTGCTGGAGTATTGGAAGGTTCTTCTGTGTAATGTCTATTACCTTTTTATATTCTTCACTATAAGATAAGAAGTTCACTACATGTAACCTGTGGTTTTTGTGTTGTACTGATTGTCTGGTTAGATGAATGTAAGCGAGAACATCAAGAGAAGCTTTTAACTTTCGGTTGGGCTCTATAAATAGTTCATGAGGGGTACCCCATGTTTTCAACCTTAGGTTTAAGGGACATATTTGGGTGGTACAAGTGTATACATCTGAACATGCTCGTTTAGTTCGTACATCGTCACCCAAGTGGATGGTCACAATTGTATGCAATCGATGACAACTCGTTGCATGCAGAAACGTATTACCATCTGATGGTTTTCTATCAGATGGTAGAAAACCATCAGCTTTTTTTTTTTATTACTTGGGTCCCCTTTTAGTTCAATTCCAAGAAATTAAATCTTATAAACATGGGTGTTCGATGTGAACTTCCAATTCAAATTATTGCTGTTCAAGTATGTGATAAATTTTGGTATGTATGCCTGAGCTGATTGTCATATGATAAAAATATCATCTATGAAGCACCCGTACCAAATCAATATCAGTAATGAAGGGGTTCCAATCTTAAAATATGAACTCCTTCTCCTACGACGACATATAAAGGTTGGCTAAAGATGGTGAAAACTGGGCCCCCATAGTAGCTCCCTGTATACGGAGAAAAGAAATTACAAATCAAACATAAAAAAACGATGTCATAGTAAGTAGTAGGGCGTCTCAATTTCTTTGTTATGATTTACGCTATTGTGGATTCATTTGTTTTGGTGTTCTTTATGCAGAATTTTGAGTTATTTGGGGAGATTAAATGGTTTATGATGCATGACTTTTGGGTATATACCCCTTTTCCCTTTGTACACCTTTGGACGTTTGCTTTTAGCCAGTGTTTGGCTTGTTTCTCTTCACTATGACTAAGGGCTCGTGTGGCCTGAAACGCATAAGGAAGAATGGAGACTGTGCCTACACCGTTCTTTTAATGGAAACGAATAAAATATGATTTTAGTTTTATCACAACCCCTTTTTGATTTTGAATGCTGAACTTCATTTTGAATTTTGGTTTGATTGTCTTGCCTTCATGGTCCAGAACGCTGTCTGTACATCAAAACCTTATACAACACGAGACCGAACAGATTCTACAGTGGTGGGAAGCCTTTTCTTTTTTGCCTTATATGGATATTAAAGAACCTTAAGGGCCATTCACACGGCTTATTGCAGGGACAGATTTCAGCCGTTTTACGTGCCGTACTGCACTGCAATACGGCTGGAATCCGCCCCAGCCGTTACGGTAATGCACAGTTCTCATAGAGAACCGTGGATTCCATGTCTCCTCCCCGCTCGGCGAATCGGCCAGGCAGGAAGAAAGTGACATGTTCATTATCCCGGCGGGATACGTGCCGTGGATAATGAAAGTCTATGGGGCCGGCGGGCAGCGCCCCCGCCCCTTAGGCTAGGTTCACACGGTTTAAATGCAGGGCGTAATTACGCCCCGCAATTATGCAGTGTGGCCGGGGGCGGGTGCGGGGGGCCGGCACTTCGCTGGTCCATAGACTTGCATTACCAGCGGCGTACACGCGTAATTCACATGTCAATTATCTCCCCCCTCGGCGTATTCGCCGAGCAGGGAGATGAGACATAATCCATAGTTCTCTATGAGAACTGTGGATTACCGTAATGACTGGGACGTATTTCAGCCGTAATTTGCGCACTCCGATGCGTAGTTACGGACTGAAATACGTCCAATTTTAAGCCGTGTGAACATGGCCTTACTCAAGCCGTAATTGCGGGCGAAATCCGTCCCCGCAATTACAGCTTGAATAAGCCGTGTGAACCAGGCCTAAATCAGCTCAGAAACAAACGTTCAAGGGCCTGGATTCAAGAATCGGAAGAGAAATTCATAACCGTAAGAACATTAGAAATAAATTGATTCACAGAATGGTCTGAACCACCTAAAAATTGTTTATTTTCAGAAGCTTTGAAATCTTCATTTGGAGAGGAAAATGTTATGAAATTCTATATACAGTAGGTTGATTAGCATCCAGAATTTTAAGGCATTTATTAAGGATATGAGTCTATTAATGGATCGGATCAAAAAGGCTGAGAGCATTCAGAAATGTACTTAGGCATACTGCTGCTTTTGAGTCAAGCATTACTACCACCTGCAAGATTCTTGAAGATATGGCTTGAAGATATGGCTTGAAGATATAGCTGGAATCAAGGGCTTCCAGGGAAGAGATCTTGGCTTCTCGGTCAGTACTTATGAGAGCTAAGGACACTATATATCAGGTGCTTCCAGACACTGTCAGAACCAAAGCGCTCTTAAATTGAGCCAGAAGAGCTATCTGGCTTTGCTCGTGGTCTGGGGATGACGTCTCAAAGTCCAGGTTGAGCTCTACAGCCTGTGAAGGTTATATGCTCTTTGGCACTGAGCTAGACAACATTTTAGAAAAAGTCTTTAATGAAAAGAAAGGCTTTTACTTGGTTGCTCATTACTGGCAGCAAAGTAGGTCCTTACAGAGCCAAAGACAAAATCCCCAAGAGCCTGGGAAGAGAGACAGAGACAGAAAAAGAAAGGTTTTCTTTTTTTTTATTCCAACAACAGAATTCTTCTGGAAGGACTCAATGGCTCCACAAGTTAAGCCAAAAATTTCCTGGGAATTTGTCTGAACGCCCAACTATAGTCTCTTGCTGTACACAAGAAAAGAAAGAGTTGCTTATCTGCACAATAGTTCTTTCCCATCAGATACTCACTTCAGTGAGAAATACACTCACCGGCCACTTTATTAGGTACACCTGTCCAACTGCTCGTTAACACTTAATTTCTAATCAGCCAATCACATGGCGGCAACTCAGTGCATTTAGGTATGTAGACATGGTCAAGAAAATCTCCTGCAGTTCAAACCGAGCATCAGTATGGGAAGAAAGGTGATTTGAGTGCCTTTGAACATGGCCCTGGTTGTTGGTGCCAGAAGGGCTGGTCTGAGTATTTCAGAAACTGCTGATCTCCTGGGATTTTCACGCACAACCATCTCTAGGGTTTACAGAGAATGGTCCGAAAAAGAAAAAATCATCCAGTGAGCGGCAGTCCTGTGGGCGGAAATGCCTTGTTGATGCCAGAGGTCAAAGGAGAATGGGCAGACTGGTTCAAGCTGATAGAAAGGCAACAGTGACTCAAATAGCCACCCGTTACAACCAAGGTAGGCAGAAGAGCATCTCTGAACGCAACAGTACGGCGAACTTTGAGGCAGATGGGCATACAGCAAGCAGAAAGACCACACACCGGGTGCCACTCCTTTCAGCTAAGAACAGGAAACTGAGGCCCCCAATTTGCCCAAGCTCATCGAAATTGGACAGTAGAAGATTGGAAAAACGTTGCATGGTCTGATGAGTCTCGATTTCTGCTGCTACATTCGGATGGTAGGGTCAGAATTTGGCGTCAACAACATGAAAGCATGGATCCATCCTGCCTTGTATCAACGGTTCAGGCTGGGGGTGTGTGGTGTCATGGTGTGTGGGAATATTTTCTTGGCACTCTTTAGGCCCTTTGGTACCAATTGAGCATCGTTGCAACACCTTGTGGAATCTATGCCACGAAGAATTGAGGCAGTTCTGAAGGCAAAAGGGGGTCCAACCCGTTACTAGCATGGTGTACCTAATAAAGTGGCCGGTGAGTGTATGTCAGCTTTGAGACTTTAAACATTTTTACATCCCAGCAGTCCGTGGTTGCAAGGTTACTTCAGACCTCTATAATTCTTCCCTTTAATATGTTGGGGCAAGGAAAAAACAAAGAACTAAATTCCAAGAGAATATTCCTTGTAAAGAAAAAACAATCCCTCAGTTAACAGGTGGAAGAAAACCTTCTAAGGGAAGTTCTGTGGTCTGTAAAAAAATGAAATGTATCAGAAACTCCAAACAAAATAAAAATATACTGCAGAGGTGCAGGCAGCTATGGCTGCAATGTAAATGCAAATACACACAAAACACCTACCGAAGCAGCCTACAAATGCTTATATGCTCAAAAAGAACATAAAACTTATGATTACCGCTTTATGTAGTAAACATGAACATTTAAAGGGATTGCTGTTTCACTAAGTCACAGTCAGCTTCAGACTCACAGTTCCTAGTTATGCTATGGGTGGTTCTATAGCAGTGATCGTCACATCAGCTCTGCTATTCCTAGCTGATCCTGATAGTGACATGAGTGCTGAGGGTTTATAAACTGCAGTGCACAAAGCTACAGAACCCTAAGGGTTAATAGTGTTCAATAAACAAGCTTCTGTGCTAGAAGTAAGATTCAACAGGGAGTGACTCAACATGGTCGGATGACAGCTGGGAGCAATCAGAGCAGAGTAGAGAGAGGTGGTCTGTAACCAAGAGATACTTGTGTACACTAGTGGTAGATAAAGTCTCCTTTATCTCCTAAACAAAGCAAAATCAACACAGCAATATATTTGATAATAGTCTTAATTTACCTTTTCCTACATGCTAAAAGCTAATTATTGCGGTGAGAAAATCCTTTAAGGTTCCTACATTGTAATCAAACTGTGTAAGGCTATCCACAAACAACAAGGTAACCTATTCTAAACAAACTCACCTCTCTTGGCAATTAGGCCTCCAAACGTTATAGGGCTGGTAGCCCCAACAATGCTCTGTTCCAGTTAAAAACAGCCTTAAGATGGATGGACCAAGTGCGCAATCATAAATGGTGGCAGCCACTCTATGCAAATGAAATAAACTGTGCATGTGTACGCTGCCATGACTACAGTACAAGAGCAAAGACCCAAAAAACTACACCCACAAATTTTGCACATTGCAAATGCTAAAACAAATGAGAACATCTAATACATGAATTATTTTAAACTGCATTACCACCATATCTAATATGCATGAAAAATATAATATCTGTTATAGTCAGATGTATAGTAGCAATATAGCTTTTCATCTCACACAGTCCCCACTGAGCTCACAACCTAAATTTCAAATGAAAGGGGTTGTCTGTTAAACAAACAAAAAAAAAATCTCAAATGGCTTTCCTTCATTCACTTCCCTAATGTGTTTTCTGTGCTAATTTGCACGTTTTTTGTGCTGTATGTAGCCTCAATTTTCTGCAGCTCAGCAGCAGCATTTCCTGTTTGAAAGTCATTTCTGTATGACCTGTAAAACTACAAGCTCCAGGTTCCTTCACGCCACTTTGTCTACAGTGGTCCCTTAACACAGTATTAATTTGTCCAAGAGTGGCTATTGTATATTGAGACCATAACTCTATGGAAAAGTAGTAATTGGTTCTGAAGCCCTAAAATGTCACCCAACATAATGCAAAATATAGATTAATGAGAATAAAAGTAGATAATGTATACATATAAAGCAAGATCTGACCTACAAAACAGTTAGAAAGAGCTTCTGAAAGCTGGAAATCACTTTACATTTTGAGTGTAGGAGCTTCTTTGGGTCATGTACCCGCCCCTCCCCCCAAAAAAAAAAGAAAATGGGGCCGCCCTTCACCCAAAGTAGGCATTCATCGTGGCACATGTAAAGAGCAGTACAGAACATGTAGTACAGCACTGTACTGTAGAGAGTTGTTACTAAACCGCCACTGGATGCACTGCGCTAATACAATTTTTAGTTTTACAAGTAAAATGTTCATGATAATTAGTTGGATCTTCCAGTCAATCACATGATCAGCAGTGTCTGTGACATTGTATGCCAAGTGACGTTTCAACATACAGTGCCCTAGGAAAGACCATTGTTTGGTGAAAATATTGTGTTCTAAGGCCATTGTAGCTTGAGAGACCTCTCCCAAACTTGGTGTCAATGTATGTCCCCTGTTTTGTCCCTAATGTTTAAATAGGGAGGAGGAAGAAATTTTGAAAGGTGACAGAGTGCACTATCCTGCTGCAAGAGGCTACTGCCTTTGGGGAATACCATTGCCATACAGTTGTGTACTTTGTCAGCAACATCATTTTGGTAGTTGGTATGTGTCACAGTAACATCTAAATGAACGCCAGGACCCAAGGTTTTTTTTTAGCAGAACATTGCCCTGGCATCAAACCACATCTGCAGACTTGTCTTCCAGAAAATGGCATCCTGGTGCCAACTATTCCCCAGATTAGAGACACGCAAAGATCCAGCCTTGCACATGAAGTAAAAAAAAAAAATAAAAAAAACAGTAATGCAACAGAATAGGTCACCTTCTTACATTACTGGTTGCTGCAGTTCATAAATGGGTTTTGCCATGAAGTGAGTTCCTTACCTCCTTATCAGCTCAGGGGAGAATATAAATAAATCATGCTGAGTCATGAACGCTGCAATGGTGAGAGGGAGGGGGTGAGCAGAGAGTGAGGAATAATAATAACATTACAACAGTGGATTGTCTATACAGCAGACAGACTCATACACTGCACTTTCTCCACAGTCCCTTGAAAGCACGTTCATGTTCCCTGTCATCAGATAAGAAGTGTTTCACGCAAGCGCGGCCTGTCAGCTCCTCTGGTCGTGTCTAATGTAAACTTTCAGGTAACTAAGGGGGACTGAGCAATGCTGTAGCTTTCACAGGCTTCACTTTTTGTAATCACGTATATTTAGAAAAGTGAATAAATACCCATTTTGGAGGATCTCACATCAACATTACATCGTGGCAAAACCCCTTTAAGCTCATGGGCCCAGTCTAGGTGCTTTAATAGGCAGACAGAGGTCAGCACGGTCAATCTGGTCTGAATCTTCACAGCCTCATGGCCAGTAAGCTGGATGCCCCATTTGTTCTGACACCACTCTGTTATAACCAGCAATAATCTTTTAAGTAATTTGTACTAGAGAAGTTCCTCTGTAGAATCAGACAAGACTGGCTAGTCTTAACTCCCCACAGGCATCAATGAGCCTTGAGCGCCCAAGACACTGTCCTTGTTTTTTCTTCCTTCACCATTTTTTGTAAGGACCAACCACTGCATACCAGGAGAGTGTCACAAGACCTGTTGTATTATAGATGACCTGATCCAAAGACCTGTTCTATTATAGATGACCTGATCCACTCACAGTTTCGTCCGTGCCAAAGTCGCTCAGATCCTTATGTGCGTCCATTGTTCCTGCCTTGAATACATTTACTTAAAGGGGTATTCCAGTTGCTTTGATTATCTTTAAACATGTAGGCAAAGGTAACTAAAGACTATTACCAAATACATTGCTGTGCTGATTTAGCTCTTATCTCCTGCTTTTGCACACAATGTTTCCTAGCTATTGGCCACCTCACTCTGCTCTTACAGACTGTAGCAATGACCATGATGGTGATGTCACCCCCTGCTGTGTTCTTTATCTGAAATGCGAGCTTGTTTACATTACTGATACTAACTGATAAGCTTTAACCCTTTTAGCGTTCCGTAGCCTTGCTCACTACTATTTACAAACCTCCAGCACTCACACTATGAGGCTCGGCTAGGAAAAGCAGAGCTGATATGTCAATTACTGCTGTAGACCGACCCACAGTCTAACCAGGAAATGTGAGTCTGAAGCCGTCTGTAGCTGTGAAAAAAAGCATGGTGAGAAACCCCTTTTAAAGGACTGTTCACTTGCTCCCCAATATATCTACCCCTTGAAAGATGCCATTGTAAAGAGATAAAGTTTTTTTTTTTAGTCTACCTGTTTTGACTGATTAATGTATATATTCTTATTTCATCTTCTACTGACCGCAGAGTCTCATAACGCACTGTGTATAAATATAGTCGGCAGCACAGAGCAGAGACTTCTAACCTCTTCTACTGCAGAGGAGAAGGTATTACAGCACATACAAAGATGGCCATAAGGGGCTACTTAAGGATGTATTCCTAACCAAGGCAAATAGACTGCAGTTCTGTAGAAACCAGTGTAGGATGATATTTCAGTGCAGTCATTTATAATTTAACCTATTATTTTTTTTTCTCTCTCTGACAAAACGAAAACCTGTAGTATTCAAAAGGTATAATGCATGAAAATCCATTACTGCAGAGAAAAGTGGAAAGGAGAAATCCTAGGCATTGCAGCATTTTACAGAATTCTCAGGAGGCACAAAGCTAGTGGAGCGGCCTGGGAGATATAGTGCAGCCACATTAAAGGGAAATTACAGAAATGAGATTTTTCCTGGCAAGGACTGTATTAATAGGTGGTCGAGACTTGAATAGGGGCGCTAGAAGGAGAGGGTGGCAAGTGTTTGCATTGCTGATTGACAGCTACAAAACATCTGTACTGACTGCTCTTTTCCTGTAACCATCTATCAGAGAGGCTGTATTCTTCCATCCAAGGAAAGCATTCTTCGCCAGTAGTGGCACCACCGCCATAGCAGTTGTAACAGTTGCTATGAGGCCCGCCGCCACAACGGGCCCGGCGCATCCTGCTTCAGAATGCCTGTACCTTCTGTCCCGAACATTCAGGGCAGGGCCTGGGGGTGCAAGGGGTAATGCCCTTGATCCCTGGGACTGTGCAGTCTGATTAACCATTTGCGCATTCTCTGGACACGCAAACACCCTCAGCACCATCGGCACTCTGCTCCGTTCTCCCGCCTAGTAGGTTTAAGGCCTGAGGCCATTTAAGAGTACCTATCACCTCCACACAAAATATAACAGTAGATGAATTTAGAAGACTTTTTTTTCAACACATCATTAGCAAATTAGAGGGTTTACCTCAGTATTACAGGGGGACAGATTTTACTTTTACTTTCTTAGCAGAGCTCTTTATGTAGCAGATTCCAACTGTGCAGGGGGAGCTGAGGATATAGTACAGGGTAATCTGAGTCTCTCACTACATACACTGCAGGCACAGCACAATGAGGACATAGTATGGCAGGTTTATCTGTTGCTTCCAGCCTCATCCTCCATAGCACACAAGCAGCCATATTACACTGCTGCTAGTGTAATAATATCCCGCACAGAAATAGCAGCCCAGAGTTCATCAGTGTGCACATTATGTAGACTTCCTGGCCCGCTCATGCACAGTGGACCCTTCCAGCTCAGAAGAAGTTACTTTGACACAGTTGTCAACATAGTGATCCATCAAGATGTGCCGATTTAGTCCGACTTCAGAGCGGTCTGAAAGGGCCAGCACTTTAAAAAAAATAAAAATTTGAATTACCGGTGAAATGCTTCGAGTTTCCTAATGAAACATATTTGAGAAAGTGTTTGTATTCAGGTCTCCCGTTACTTCATGGGGTTTCCCTGGAGGTGATAGGTCCTCTTTAAGACTACCAGGGGTCGGCCGCTAGTGCCGAGGTAGACAGCGCAATGACGTCACATCATCGTGTCCAAATCTGCAGGAACGAGTGATGGCCAGGAGAAACCATCATGGCAATCTGGACCAAATGCAGAAGAAAAGGGAAAGTGAACGACTCAGAGAAACATCACCTGTGTAACTGCACTGTAATCACTTCTAGGTCTGTAGAGCCTGTGTACACTTTTATACACCACTATATGGTCACTGTATGGAGGTAGTATGCAGTCTGCAGAGCATGTGTATACTGCTATCCACGACTATATGGCAGTAATATTGGTTGTTTAATACTGATCTTTATTCTGTAATATTATAGAAGTCTTATTCAGTCACTTTTGGTGGTAATTTGTGGTCGTGTTCTGGTGGTAGAATTGGGTCCTTACGTAGTAGTGTTATTGGTAATGTTGGTCTTGGTATAGTGGGATTTGTTAGGTAGCAGTGTCAAGGTGATATGTATGGTGAGGTATTTGCTCCATTCTCTAGTAGAGGACTTGGTAAATGTTTGTGGTCAGTGGAAGGGGTGGCAGAGGGGATGGGGGGGCATAAAAAAGATTGCTATGGGGCCCAGCCTTCTCTATTTACACCCCTGTTCTTCGTAATAATAATACTTTTTATTTATGTAGCACCAACAAAATCCGCAGTACTTTACAATTTAGAGGGTATAGGCACAGACAAAAAGACAGACAATACACAAGAAAAAACTACTTACAGATGAGACACAAGGAAGGTGTGAGGGCCCTACTTATAATCTATTAGGGTGTATGGGTGAGAAGTTCTAAGTTCACAATGGTCCAGCCATATTACACAAATAGGAGGTGGTATTCATAATAATTGGATGAACCTGCCACCCAGACAGTACATCTATATACAGATAAGTGCCTGTGATTGCTCTAGTGTAGATAGTGACAGAAATGTGTGTGATAGAAGGTGGGGGTTAGCAATTAGGGATCTTTGTAGGCCTGCGTAAGAAGATGTATTTTCAGGGCACTCTTAAAACTATGAAGGTTACGATTGTCCCTGATGGTACACAGTAGCATGTTCAAGAGAACTGGTGCAGCACGTGTGAAATCTTGGAAACAGGCATGGGAGGTTCAGATGATTCTGGCTTGTAATTTGATATCAGCAGAGACTGGGTAGGGTGGTAGACAGAGATGAGGGAGGAGATGTAGGGGGTGCAGCATTGTGGGGAGCTTTATGGGTGAGAGTAATTTATGGTGTATTCTGTACTGAATGGGCAACCAGTGCAGTGACTGACACAGGGTAGAGGCATCAGTATAGCAGCTGGAAAGAAAGATGAGCATGGCTGCTGCATTCAGGACAGATTGGAGAGGGGAGAGTTTGCAGAGAGGGACACCGATAAGCAAGGAGTTTCAGTAGTTAAGAGGAGAAATAATAAGAGCAACAATGAGAGTTTGATGTTCTTGAGGTGCAGGTGACAGGAGCAAGCAAGGGATTGGAAATAGGGAGTGAAGGATAGCTCAGAATCTAGTATAACCCCAATACAGCAGGCCTGCTACATAGGAGTTATGGTGGTACCACACACACAAACAGAAATAGCACAGGGGGGCTGATTAGTAAATGGCGGAAAGACAAGAAGTTCAGTTTTAGTGAAGTTTAGTTTAAGACAGAGGGAGGACATGGTGTTTTATAGCAGGACAGGAGTGATGCCACAGGAAGAGGTGTATAGTTGAGTGTCATCGGCCTAGAGATGGTACTGAAAACCAAATCTGTTGATGGTTTGTCCAATGGGGGCTGTGTAGACCGTAAATAGGAGAGATTTCATACAAGAACTGATCCCTGAGGAACCCCAACAACAAAACAGAGAGGAGAAGAAGTAGAACCTGCAAATGAGACACTGAAGGAGTGGTCAGAGAGGTAGGATGAGAACCAAGAGAGAGCGGTGTCCTGGAGGCCAACAGCGCTGAGCATGCTGAGGAGAAGATGGTGATTAACAGTGTCAAATGCTGCAGAGAGATCCAGAAGAAGCAACAACAAGTAGTTGCCGTGAGATTTAGCAGAGAGGAGATCATTTGAGACTTTAGCTAGAGACATTTTTGTGGAGTGTAAGGAGCAATATTTTACTAGAACTGTTATGGGGATCCAGTGGTTGGAAATACTTCAGCAGACTGTGCAGGAGATTGAAAAAGGTTCACAGTGGCTGCTACTTTGCGACTGGATGGCACAGTCAGAAAACCTACATTCAGCTGCAGGAAAGAAAAGTTACTGGAACTACTGAGCAGTCTAATGAACTAAGGGGAAAAGAAAAATTGGAGTGGTCTTTTAATATATTACTTTGTACTATCTACTAAATACATACTGTATAAAATACAGAGCAAACATCTTTTATTTTTTCTCTTTTAAGCTTCTAATAATTTATTTTAAATATTACTGTCATACTTAACAGCGCGGTACAGCGATTGCAATCATTCATATTGGCCCCTAACCACAATCTAAATTTCACAATAACCTATCTGTATGTGTTTGGAGTGTGGGAAGAACCTGGAGTACCACCCAGAGAAAACCAATGCAAACACAGAAAGAACATACAAACTTAATGCAGTATATATTTAATGAAAAAGATACTGTCCTATACAGCGCTGTTTACTAAAACTCTTAGAAAGGTGTTCTAGCAACAGAATACTACTTGCCTTTAGAGGTTGTATACAAGGCAACATCC
The DNA here is from genome assembly GCA_025379985.1 of Phyllomedusa bahiana. Taxonomy (NCBI): domain Eukaryota; kingdom Metazoa; phylum Chordata; class Amphibia; order Anura; family Hylidae; genus Phyllomedusa; species Phyllomedusa bahiana. Next base: position 55,048 of record JAODAL010004502.1, on the reverse strand, counting down.
TGAATGTGCATTCCATCAATAGAAAGAAATGAGCAGAGACTCCCCTTCTCCGGAGCTTTAGAATGAAGTTGGAACATACAAGCAAATTCTCAAAAATGCAAGGAAATACGGATTCTGTCTTTGCTTTGCTTCAATAATGCTGTTGCACCATTTTAAAAGGACCTCTTCTTAAAAGGGTTGCCTCACTACATCGATTCATCTTACCTCAGTCTTGTTTTCTTGGCCTCATTTTGAATATGAGTGTGTTTACTGGCATCTACTAGGCTACAGTACAAGTCAGGTCTGTAGCTATAGCAACCAGTGCTGGCAGCCTATCATGAGAGATCAAACAGGTCTGCAGCTATAGCAACCTAAGGAGCTGATGCAGCCCATACAAGAGGGGATATCTCAAAATAAGTAGGACACGGTTAATGGACATATATTGCAAAGTGACTTGTTTCTGCAAGATCTTTAACATAAAAAGCAATCCTTGTAGTGAGACGACCCCTTTAATAATTCAGTATGCAAAGTTACAATACATTTTGGAGTAGGATCAATTCCTACTCCAGTGAATACTCACTTAAAGCCATCGAAATTCCTGTTTTTTTTCTTGTGATGGTGAGAATTTACATACAGATGTCGTCAGATTCAAACCCTAGATCTCAGCACTATGGGTAACAGTGCTAACCACTGAAAGACTTCTGGATTGGTGCAGCCTTTAGTGCAGAAATATGGTACATGGGCACAGAGTAATAATGAATATCTACCGTGGTTCTGCTTTTCTTTTTTCTTTAATTATTTTTGTTATTTTATAGCTTTAGTGTCCGTCTATACGTTAAAATCACAACTTTTACACTGCAGTTATATACAGTAGCAGCAGCCTCTAGTATCTGTGGCATGATATAAAATGAAGTGAAAAGCATCTAGGGATTCTAATTGTGTTCGCACCTATAACAGCAGCATTAAGTTTCTGCGTGTGCCATGACATCATTAGAAAATCTGTCTCTTATACTTGGAGGCCTAAAGCCATTAAACATATTCACAGATGGAAATAAAAATAAGAACCACTGCGGAGGCAGGCATTTAAATGTGACATGTAGGAAATGCACATTGGATGTTATTTTCCTCTCTGCTGCTTTGGTGCATTTAATACAAGATTGCAGTGGTTCAACTATTTTATAAGCAGAAGGAGAACGGTAATGTTCGTACAGTCATCTTAATGCATGTTTACCACACAGAGAAATGAGTTGCATAGTTAACCTTGTCCTTGCCATGTCACTGAAAGCTTTCACATTTTTAGTAATAAAACTGTATCTTATCGTAGTTTCTCTAGCAGTCAACATCAAAAATGTACTGAAGGATTCTAGAATTCTCAACACATTCCTGTTATTTGCACAACATTGGCAAAAAATTATTTAACCTGTAAAGAAAAGGACCAACTAGACCTAATGAACTGGGTCTGACTGGGTTTAAACCCAAACTCTATCTGTACCACAGACCAAGCCATAAATAAGTTCCCCGTGTCCTCTCACTTTTTATTTTAGATATAGAGTGCCATGAGTTTCCTTAAGAGTTCACATCGCAAGGATCCTTAGGGGCCATCCACACGGCACAGTGCAAATATCGGACGGAAATCCCGACCGGTATTGGCACTGTTTTGGGGCCGTGCACACGGCCGCAGGCGGGGCGGCTTTTCTCTGCTGTTTGCGGAGAAAAGCCATCCCCCTTCACATTGAGGTGTTCATATTCTGCCCGAAAACCAGGCGGAAGAATGAACATGCTCAATGTTTTTCGGACCGCCGGCAGTCTAAAAAACCGTCCGGCGGAAAATCCATTGAGGTTTGTAAAAGTTTGTCAGACGGTTTTCAAAACCAAAACCGGCTACAAAACAGTGCAGTATGGACAAGCCCTTAGGCCTCATGATGTAAAGCCCCTCAATGTTAATGATGCCCTGTCACTGGTAAAGTTCAGATGTGGTGCTTCCTGTGATTTACTATATACAGACACACAAGCAGAGGCGTAACTTCAAGCCATTGGGCCCTGGTGCAAAAAGTGAAATGGGGACCCTCGGTTACCATGTGCCATTTACAATACTGCAGGGCCCAGTAGCGACTACTACCTCTGCACCCCGTATAGCTACGCCCCTGCTTTTATGTCAGACTGCCCCTCTAATGCTATGTTGCACAGCAACAAAATTTAACAGATATTAGTGAGGTTTATCCCCTTTAAAGAGGTTTTGCCACGATGTAAATGTTGACGTGGGATCCTCCAAAATAGGTATTTAATCACTTTTCTAAATATATGTGATTACAAAAATTGCAGCCCGAGAGAGCTACAGGCTGCCTTACCTGCCCTTAGTTACTTAAAAGCTTCTATTAGATACGACCTGACAAGAGCTGCTGGCCGGGCTTGCGCAGAGCACACTTCTTATCTGATGAAAGGGAGCTGAAGAAGCTTTCAAGGCACCGGGTAGAAATATGTTGTCTTTTGTATACAGAATCCACTAGTTGTAGTGTGATTATCTGAGTAGATCCCTGCTTTATCTGATGACAGGGAACATGAAGAAGCTTTCAGGAGGCTGTGGAAAAGGGTGTTGTCGTTTGTATACATAATCCACTAGTTGTAGTTTGATTATTTGAGTGAACATTTCACACGATCCTTTATGCAGGCTCTGTGCTCTGGCTGTGTCTCTCTCTCAGCTCAGCGTGGCTTTGTTTACATTTGCTTATTAGCAGATAAGGCACTTCTTGGCAAAACCCCTTTAAGGGGTTTTCCAAAACCTTCCAACCATTGTGCTAAAATAGAAAAGTAACCCATACTTTCTTCTTCCATCACCACCTGTGTCACCCCCAGTCATCACTGATAATGTTCATGGATCACCTGATGCTGCAGCCAATCACTGAGCGGTCACATGCAGACTGGGGGGAAACTCTGGAGCTTTGAAACGCTGGTGATGAAAGTAAGCATAGGTTCATTTTCCATTTTAGCACAGTGGGAGGTAGCAGCAATGTTTTTCTTGGAAAACCTCTAACTCCTGACAGCTGCAGCCAGTTTTGACCTCTATAACAGAGGCCCATGTTTGAAATCGGATATGTGTCACTTTATGTGGGAATAACTTTTTGATACTTTTACCTATCCATGAGACTGAGACTGTTTTCTCATGATACATTGCGCTTTACGTTAGTAATAAATTTTGGTCCATAAAATTCATGTTTGTCTGTGAAAAATATCAAAAGGTTGTTAAAATTTTGAAAAACGTACCATGTTCAAAGTTAACAAATTTCTGTGCGTAAGACAAATAGCTGTAACACAAAATAGTTTATAACTGGCATTTACCATATGTTTACTGTATATCGGCATAATTGTTACATTGTCTTTTTTTATGACATTTGGCGGCTTAAAAATTTAGTAGTAATTTTTCAGATTCTCAAGAAAATTTGACGCATAGATCTTTTTTTAGGGACCAGTTCAGTTCTGATTTGACTTTGAGGTGCCTGTATTTTAGACATCCCCATACATGACTGCATCTAAAAAACTACATCCTTTAAGCTATTCAAAACAGCATTTAAGACGTTTATTAACCCTCTAGTTTCTTCACAGAAATAAAAGTAAAGTGAAGGTTAAATCTAAAAATTAAAAAAAATTTTTTTTGAAGATTTTCAATTTTTATCCATTATTCACTGGAACATGGTAAATGTTACCAAGAAAACGCAACTCAACATGGATTTCCCCGATTTTGACATTTTTAGACATATCCGATCTGTGGCCAAAGTGCACTATTTGACTCAAACACAAGCCTTAGAATAGAAGAAGCATCTACTGGATTTTGGGGTCTCATTTTCATTATGTGTCATTTCAGATTTGAGGACACCGTAAGGTGCTAAAACGTAATAAACACCCCTAAAGAGACCTAATATGGGAAACTACACCCCTTAAAGAATATATTCAGGGGTGAAGTGAGTATATCGATCCCACAGGGGCTTCACTAAATTTTTTTAGCTGTGAAAATGAAAAATTATTTTTTTTTCAATAATCCCAGTTTTTAGCTGAAAATGTTGAATTTTCACATCAAATTCTGAAAAAAGCACCTCCAAATTTATTATTTGCATCGCCATAGTCCGAGAGACATAACTTTTTTTTTATTTTTCTGTGTATGGAGCTGTGTAGTGGCTTGTTTCTTGCGGGATGAGTTGAGTTGACGTGGTATAATTTCTGGGTGGACAAGAATTTTGATTGCTTTTAAATCAGTTTTTTGGAAGGAAGAATGGAGAAAATACTGCAATCATGGTAGTGTTTTATTTTTTTTTTATTTTATTTTTTTTAACAGCGCTCACCATGCAGTTTACAGGACGTGTTAGTTTTACTCTGTGAGTCGATATGATTATGGTGATACCTAATTTATATAGTTTTTTTTATGCTGACTTTTTTTTTTTTTTAAGGGTTTTTATTGTGTAAAACAATATTTATGCATCGCCATCTTCTTATAGCCATAACTTTATGTTTCCGTATAAAAAGCTGTGTCAGAGCTTCTTTTTTGCAGGATGAATGGATGTTGTTATTGATACCACTCTTGCATTTACACGACTTTTTGACAGCTTTAAATTCCATTTTATGTGCTGTGGCATGAACAAAAATCGCAATTCTATCAATGTTTTCTTTTTTTTTCACGGCATTAATCGTGCAGGTTAGATAACATGACAGATTTATAGGGTAGGACATTTCGTGGTCGCAGTCCATTAACCCCTTAGCTGCCATGGTCGCCGTTGACTGCGTCAGCTAAGGGGTTAATCGACTGCGAACAGAGTGAGCTCCGGAAGTGGTCACCAGAGCAGAGAACTAGCTATGATATACAGGTGGTTTAATGCTCTGATCAAGTGAGCTCCGCTTGTGAGCTTGAACGTTCCTCATGTCGTACCCAAATGTCAATTTGTTGGAATCCCTTTTCACTTATGAGGTATGGGTATGTCAAATGTCTGGAAGTAGTTTAGGACGAAGTGATTTTTTTTCCTTTACTACTTTAATTTTCTGTCAACTAAGCCATACGTGGGCTTGTTTTTTTTTTGTCTTTTTTTTTAAGAGTTTGAATTTTTAATGCCTCCATTTTATATAACGTATTGATTCTTTTTTTTTTTTTTTTTTTTAAATATTTAAGGGAGGATTTGGAAAAAAAGAATTAATTACAGAAATGTTTTTTTTTTTTATTTTAAATTTACACCATTCCCCATATGAGAAACATACTGTGATAACTTTATTCTATGGCTCAGTACAATTATGGCAATGCCATACATCTGTAGATTTTTTTTGCTTTTTTCACTTTTACACAACAAAAATACTTTTTAAACAAAAATTTTAGTTTGCATGTCTCCATTTTCCAAGACCTGTAACAATTATTTTGACATTTGAATGAATGCTTCTTTTTAGGATGACTTTTAGTTCTTATAGGTATCAATTTTGTGTACATATGACTTTTTGGTCGCCCTCAATTCACTTTTTAATAGAAAATTTAAAAAATGGCAATTTTGGAACCTTTCATTTAGTTTTTTACACTGTTCACCACATAAGGAATAGATTTTGTTTGTGAAAAATCAAATTTTTTATTATCTTACAATTTTTTTTCCAAATGTATGTCTTGCTTATACTTTTTTATTATTATTTTTCTTGACCCCCTGGGGAACTCTCTTAACACACCGCATACAGGGGCGAGAATGTGGCCTGCTCAATCTGGCACCCTAAATGAGGGCGGTATTCTCTTCGTGGCCAAGGGAGTCCAGGTACCTATGTTGCGAGGCACAAGGCGCTGAGACCTTAGTATAAAACGAGCCATTGATGGCAAAATGTTGTGACTCCTCGTGAGAAGTTTAAGCTACATTCATTCAAGAATATACAAATACACCATAGAGGTCCAGAATGGTTGGATTAAAATCAGACATTGAAAAATCTCATGCACCGTAAACCAAAGTTTATGCTGGCCCACACAGGCTCATCTTGTAACAAACAGCGCCCATGTCTAAAGGATAGTAAACCTCATATATAGCAAGATCCATTACAAAGACATAACTCCTTCTGACATTAAGTGCTTGGCTACAGCTACCTCCAGATCAGTACAGGACAGAGATAAAGAAAGAAAGAAAGAAAGAAAGAAAGAAAGACGAAGAAGAACCATTTTACAGTCAATCAAGAAACAACCACTAATTCTTCTGTCTCAAACCACAACCACTACAGTCTAATTGAAAGATCCCAATTAAAGGACAAAGCAGATAATACTATTCCAAGTTCAACAGACGGAAAACAATACAGCAATGAAGAACGGGTTCCATGAGACGAATATATAATGACCATTATAAAATGTCGATAAGACACGTAACAACTGTCATGTCATAGGGAGCTTGGTACAAGCTGGGTCTTCATCAATGTCAAGCTCAATGCAGCTTACAACAAACCAATAGAAAAATGATATGAGGCCAGTTCTCTATATAGTTGCAGAACCCTTTGTTCTAAACATTAGGGGTAATGAGTGTGTAAGCTTCTACATTCAAATGGTCCTGCTGTAAGTAATGGACACTCATTAAGCCAGAAGGTGTGTTCCATGAACAACCTCTAGTCCTCTATTTGAGTGCGGAAGGGGCCATGCATTTGCATTCATTGTCTGTGGGACTGATGGAGATAGTTGAAGTGGCTACTTCCGTTAGTCCCATAAACAGTGAATGGAGTGGTAGCCCACATGGGTGTTCTTATGTTTAGTGGGGGTTCAAGCAGTGGGACCCTTAACTATCAAACATTTATCACCTATCTGATGGAATGGTGATAAACGTTCATCATGGGACAATTGACCTCCCAATGCAAAAAAGACATCTGCCAAGTAATGGCTGCCCATAGTGAGCTTTGCATAATCTATCAAACGTAAACCTATAGTCACTATGTATTTTTGAAGTTGTATTATTTTAAAACTGCCGTTCCAACCTTCTATATTGTACCCCAAAAACAACAAGGTAAGTATACAACCTTATAACAAAAGTCTTTTTCCTTTCCATGACAAAACTTTCCGGACGATGCCGATATACATTTTTATGTTCAATGTACTCCGGCACATCCCAGCATTTAAAAGTAATGGAGCTAATTTTATTGTTGACTGAGAGATATAATATAAGCACAGCGCGCTCAAAAGCACTAAGTACACACATTAACCATGCTGCAATAGCACAGAGCACCGATGCGTTAACATCCAACTAGCAGGCCCAAGACTATACTCAGTGTAGTGATGGTAGTTCAGAAGAGCGCAGCAAATATTATTCATGTTCGGCTGCAAATGCAAACATAAACCAAGACTTCAAGATATACAAATTCAAAAGAGGGGACATGGCGAAAAAAAAACCTCCTGGCAATACCTGGCCACACAGCACCAAGACAGAACCCAGATGAGGCTCGAGCTCTAGCCATAGGTTCCAGAAGAGCAAACAAATGCAACGCTCCCAATGCTTATTAGGTTGAGCCAACAACATCTCCGCCCCCTTTCATATCAGGATTAGGTCCCCATGGCACGGGCCAGTTTTCGGCCAGTTTTTCAGACTGTTTGCTGTTTTGCAGACCGCCTGAAAAACCAGACGAAAATGAGCACAATGGTGCTCTATGGAAAACCCGTGCAGCAGTCTCCACTGCACAGGTTTTCCGTCCGGCAGTTTTCCCGCCCGCGGGCCGCTCAAAAAGCATTGTGCATGTTCATTCTGCCGTCTGGGTTCCGGACGGAATATGAACACCTCAATGGGAGTGGGGAGGGCTGTTCTCCGCTCATCGCGAAGAAAAGCCGCCCTCCCCTCCCCGCAGCCATGGGGATGTCCGCAAAACCGGACAAATACCGTTCGGATAAACCGACCTGTATTTGTCCCTTGCAGTGTGAACGCACCCTTAGGCCTCGTTCACACGGCTTATTCTGCCGCGGATTGGCGCCGTACTGCGCGCCGGATTTGCGCTTCAGTACGGCGCCAATCCGCGGCAGCAATTTACGGTTATCCACTGCTCTCATAGAGAACAGTGGATTCCGTCGCTCCTCCCCGCTCGGCAAATCCGCCGCAGGGGGGAGAATGTGACATGCACATTATTTTACGGCGCGGACGCGCCGTAAACAATGCATTGTCTATGGGGCCGGGAGCGGCGCCCCCCCCCGCGCTCCGGCCCCGCCCCCGTCCCCCGCCCCATATTCACGGCGGATTTGTGCGCTCAAAACGGAGCACAATATCCGTCCGTGAATAAACGCTGCCTTTGTGAACGCAGGCCTTACTCTCCCAAACTATTAAACATCACAAAAGAACAAATGAGAGTGTTTGATCACAACGTATATAAATCTTTATTTATTCCAATGCTTAAAAAGACATAAAAATTGAGGTAGACAGCAAGTCACCAGTATGTAACAACGCGTTTCGCGTTTTACTTGCTTCCTCATGACCCCCTGAGGAAGCAAGTAAAACGCAAAACGCATGTTGGGGAGACAAGCTATCTTTCCACCTGGTAAGACTTCGCCAGTGTAGTCAATTGTTAGGTCTATTCTTATATAGTTACCATTGCATGATTTTTTATATACTTATGGGCATCAGTTGTCCTGTAGATACCTCTAAATATATATTTGCATTAATAGGTATTCATGCTTTGGGTAAATAGGTGTTAATGAATGGCCTATAATGACACATGTATTCTCTTTTGGCGTATCTTCAATCTAATATTACATCTATTATAATCATTTATATGGTGTGTATAAGTTAGACTTGTTACATACTGGTGACTTTCTGTCTACCTCAATTTTTATGTCTTTTTAAGCATTGGAATAAACAAAGATTTATATATGTTTTGATCAAATACTCTCATTTGTTCTTTGGTGATGTTTAATAGGTTCCAGAAGTTAGAAACCTTCCCCAACCTCTCATAGCTCCTCTCGCGTATAGTATCATCTATTTCAATGTAGGACCCACTTCTGTCTCATTAGATGATACATGTCCACATCCATTTCTTTGTGTTGGATGTATATTAAACTGTACGCAGCAGATTAAAATGTAAATTATAGTCAAGCACTCATGACCCACTTAGGAGTCAGTACTGCAAATACTCCATCTGCAGTGACTGGCATTTGGAGCGCCTTCTTCAAACTGAGTAGTGGCTCCTAACAGCGCTGCTGAGTTGGCATGGACGTCTCAAGCCTCAGCTGGTCCCTTGTGGAAAACTACAGAGTATCTGCAAAATTGTGACAGGTAAGTAAAACTAGCGATGCTGTGTAAAGTAAAACGACTACTTTCCAATTTTTTTATTACTTTTCCTGGAATAATACTTTCGGCACTGTATACAAAATAAGAAAAAAAATGTTTCATCTACGATCCATATTGCACCATTTGCAGAAAACTGTAAGGGCTCGTTCACGCGGCTTATTTCAGAATGGATTCACGTCGGATTTCTGATCGTAAATCCGTTCCGAAATCAGTTGAAAATCAGTATGAAATAATTGTCACTAAAGTGTGGCACGTATTTAGCGAGGGATTTACAAACCCCATTCATTATATGGGGTGAAACCGTTGCGAAATCCGGCTCAATAAGCGACAGGACCATTGTTTTTCCGGCCGCAAATCCGCGGCGCAATACGGCATGGAAATACGTATCGTCTGATCGACGACACGTATTTCCCATTGAAAGCAATATTTAATGGCCTGTTACTTATTTGTAACTGATTTCGGAACGGATTTACCATCGTAAATACGGCGGCAAATCAGTTCTGAAATAAGCCGTGTGAACGAGCTCTAATAATTTGGGCATTGATCTCAGCCGTACTGCGCGGCATATTTGCGCTGCAGTACGGCTGAAATCCGTCCCTGTCATTACGGTAATCCACAGTTCTCAGAGAACTATGGATTCCGTCTCTCCTCCCCGCTCGGCGAATACGCCCGAGCGGGGAGAAAGTGACATGTCAATTACTTATGGCGTGTACGCGCCGTGAGTAATGACTGTCTATGGGGCCGGCGAGCTGCCGGCGCCCCGCCCCCGCTGCATGGCAGCCGACGTAATTGCGGGGCGAAATCCGTCCCGCAATTACGTCGGCAATAAGCCGTGTGAACTGTGCCTTACACCGCAGACAGGTCCCCTTTAAAATAAATCACAAATTATTTGTGTGACGAGAACACTTTAGAAGAACAAACCAATACATAAATGTCTTCCTGATCCTCACCTCTCTATGATATCTGCGATAGTGCAGGCAAACATCAGCAGCCCTTCCGGCATCTGTAAAGCAACTGAAAGGGAAAATGTGAGTGAAAGAGGTGCCAAATCCAAATGATCTTAAAGTCACACATAAGCCACAGTATCCTCCCTGCCCTGAAATGATTTACTGTCACACCAACACATGCAACGAGGGTCAATCCATTACATAAAACAATATAGAAATAATAGCAAGTCAAGCTATATAACAGGATTACCGTCCAATAGGAAGCATGCAAATGTGACATTTGGAGATCTTGAGCACATACAAGAGACAGACACTTGAGAAAACATATAGCCGGCGTGGGAGATGTAATGTTCGAGAGGAAGAAAAATAAAAGGATGAGAAACATCTAAGCCAGAGCGAAGAGATCAGCTTTAGAATTACAAATGGCTCAAAAAAAGAGGCTGACTGTGAACAGAGAGAGACAGACTGCTCGGGAGCGCAACTAGAACAGGTTATTGTATAGACAAATATAGCATTGCATCGGAGACCAACAGAGAAGAGAAGTAGGAAAGGAAATGATTAGAGGGGAAGTGGAAGCGGACACAGGACATTCACGGGCTAGTGGACCTAATGGGATTAGAAGCATCGAAAAACACAGCTATCAAAATATACAAGATAGCAGCGAGGGGGGATATTGTATTAGCCGGCTGATTCAGTCGACATTCAAGTACTTTGTTCCACCTCTCCTGGTGTCCCAACAACTGAACCATCACAAATAATTGCTCCATTGTCGTTACGGCACAATGTGCACCCAGCAGCTAATGACAATGTTATGATCCATCACAAAACTATAGAATGCACTGTAACAGTATAATAAACTATCAGCTCTAATCTGTGACCCTTTGAGCAGATGCTCTGCACGGTCAGGGAACAGTGACGTGGTCTTCAAATAAATCTAAGTATGTAATAGGACAAGTATTACGCTATATATCCTACACCTGCTTAGTAAAGGACACAAATGCCGCAAACCGACGCTTGCTTTCATATTCTCTCTCGCGTTTTTCTTTCAACCACACACCTACATAGTCTTAAAGGGGTTGTCTCACTACAAGGATTGCTTTTTATGTTAAAGATCTTGCAAAATCAAGCCACTTTGTAATATATGTCCATTAACTGTGTCCTACCTATTCTAAGATGTCCCCTCTTGTATGAGCTGCATCAGCTCCTCAGGTCGCTATAGCTACAGACCTGTCTGATCTATCCCGATAGGCTGCCAGTGCTGGTTGTCATAGCTACAGACCTGGCTTCTACTGCAGCCTAGTGGAAGTCAGTAAACGCACCCCTGTATTCAAAATGAAACCAAGAAAACAGGACTGACGTAAGATGAATCAATGTAGTGAGGCAACCCCTTTAAAGGGGTTGTTTCACTAAGCCATGCATCCTGTCTCTTCCTGGTCAAGCTGAGTGTGGTTCTTAGCATATCAGTTCGGCACTCACAGCTCTTCTAATAGCACTGACATGACAGCAGGAGATGTTATCTATAAGTGCAGAGAGCTATGGAGCTCAAAGTAAACAAACAAATGAGACTAATTACTTGTTTGAGATAACACAGTGGGGCAGATTTATCAAAAGTATCTTACTTTTAGACAGTGTAAACTTAGACCAGACAGTCTTAAAATGCACCAAATTTATCATAGTGTTGATAAATCTGGCGCAGGTTAGAACTGTCTAGTCTCAGTTTGTACCATCTTTAAGTTGGCTTACTTCTACGGCAGAATTTTCTCGCACATCCTGGCGCATTTTTTGGTCGCATTTAAGCCACGCCCCTTTCCGCGAAACAATGCCCCTTTTACAAAGCCACGCCCCTTTGTCAGACGCGCCTGAAACGGTCTAAAACACAAAGTAAATGTGGCGAAAAGCTCGTTTTGTGGCGAAAATTGAGCCAGAATTTTGGCCTCAACTGCCTTGATAAACCTGCCCCAGTGTTCTCAAGCAGCCCAACCTGTCGTCACCCATGTTATCAGATAACACAGAGCAGAGGCAGAAAGGGATAGCAGGACGGTAACCTAGAGAAACTTGTATGCACTCAGAGCTGAAAAAATACATCTGATCTCCTCAACAAAGCCCAAAAAATAAACCACTATATTAAGAAAAACTCTTCAATTACCATGCCTTACATGTTTAAAGTGAATCTCTGCAGTGAGACAACCGCTTTAAAGTAGAATTTTCCCTATCAAACTCCTATTTTCTACTGTAAGACTGATCACATATACGTAGGAGGTTCGAAACTTCTGTCACATGTTATGTTAGGAATAACTAAAAACATGGCGCAGCAAGAAACGTTACCTTTTCTGTCTAAAAAAATGGACACCACGGCGAAAACCTGATGAATTCATTGTAATTAATAGGGTCTGTCAAGCGCCTTTGGTGTCCGTTGTCAAACGGATCCTTTTGTGTCTGACTGGAACCTCTGACAGATGTGAATAAAACCTAAAATGTATTAATATATGCCGTTTCTGGGAACACTCCGTTGGTGTAAACACTAGTCATAGATGTCTATTGCCAGACTGAGGCCAAAAGTGTGTCCACCTGGTCTTCAGCTAGCCAATGTGCATTAGTATACTGAAAACACATAAAGAAAGCACTCATACACATGCAGTATATACTCTGAAGCTCCCTCAAAAATAGCCTAAAACGCTGTCCTAAAGGGTTTCCCCTAAAATGTATGGGTCATTCTGGAGACTAGGGATTACACCTTAAATAAACGCCAATCACTACCTTTATAAGTCAAGGCTCCAAAACGGAAAGCGAAACACTGGACCACAGTAATTGATAATACAGATACTAATGCCTGGGCTTACAATGGAGATCAGCCAATTCAAGTAAAACAGGAGCAGAACCATATCGTTACCCAGAGGAGCTGTGTGCAAGCTTCAGAGGCTGGACCACCATCTCAACATGACATCTTCAATATGTAAAGCTTCAAACAAACAACTTTAGAGTTTATTCATCCACATCAATACCTGAAAGCAATGAGTCAGCCCCTGTATGGAGCCATTTTTAACTAGAGATTAAACCTCAAACACCAAGAACTGCGCTTATAACGCAGTAATAGTCCCAAAATTGAAAGAGAAAAACACCGGACCACAGTAAATGACAATATAGATACCAATGCCTGGTCTTACAATGGAGCCACTCAGATATAAGCTGGAGCACCAATGGGGCACTACCTGTCACATACACACTTACCAGCACGTGACTGGGGGCACTGTAATGGAGTCGATTTATTTCCACTTTGCATTCACCTCTCACTCAGGTGGCAAATCAAGCATAAATCACACCCCAAGACAGTTCCAGCACCCCAAAAATATATCCGCTGCCACCATCTTCCTTCAATAATGCAAAGAAAAGGAAATCGGAGGGAAGGAATCTGATCCAAAAATATACTTAAAAACACTCAAAAGGTAACCTCACTACTCTCCAGCAGCTACAGGGTTAAAAACACTTCTTCAAGGTTATGGGTCTTTGCAGCAACAAGTACTAACGTATTAATTTATAATATTTTAATACGAAAAGAGGTACAGTGCTTACATTTAAAAAATGCAACAATAATGAATATGACATACGTTAGCAAACCGTTAGCAAATCAAAAGGGAGAAAACTTAGAAAGTCCTTACACTTACAATGCTCGGCTTTCAGATCCAGGGGTATGGAAGAAAAGATGGAACACAGCTCAATCCAGAATTGAACCCCAAACTATGTGCAAAAAAAATGTGAGCCTGGCAATGTGTCTTATAGGCCCAACTCTCCATCTCAGGTTTCCACACCTCCCATCAGCTAATTATGATAATTATGCTGCACTTCACTGGCTGGAGATTTAATGAGGTAGGCAGACCCTTGATGCTTAATGAGGATGGTTGCACACGGTCTCCACTAGATGGCATTCTTGGGCTGTGCCTCCATGTTGACAGATCAATGACCTCTGTCCATTCGGTGACCAGTCATTTATGACTAGGAATAGGTCAGAGGCCAGCCGGGTCTGATAAGATGCTGGCCTTCTATCAAGTGTATACAGAACTGGCCATAAAATGCAATAAAATAGCTGCATAGCAGATGCAACCCGGGTTAAACAAGCGGGGTAATAGAATTGTCTAAAGGGACTTGTGTGATTTTTTACAGATCTATGCTACAAATTCCATTTGTAAAGGGGGGAGGAGGTCTGCGAGCTACAGAGATTGAATACTGACAGTATAAGAAATGTTTTAATGACAAAACAGAAGGCAGTTATTTCTAGTGCACTACATTACACTACCTAAGTCTGGAAGCAACAAAAAAGAAATCTATTAATCTCCAGAGAGGACAAGCCTTCTTTACCATAAACATTGTGGAACTGTGGAATTGCTGATCAGGAGCTGGTTATGGTAGTAAAGGTTCAGGGCACTAGATAATTAATATTATTGTTTATATAGACATAAAATTCTTCATTTGAATGTTGATTCAGTCTGATCATCACACTAGATAAAGAGGGCATTTTTTTTCTTTTAGGGCAGATTGGTTGATGTCATATTGGTTTCTTATCTCTTTCTGGATCAATATGAAGGAAACAAACTTCTCATTATCTCCTCACCCTAAATCCTCAGCGAATGCTCACCTGCTGGACCCTGTGCATAAACTAAGGGTACGTCCACACGGCAGAGACAAAATACCAGTCGGATTCCATTTTAGAATCAAGCTGGTATTTTGTCATCTTTTGGATGACTTTGGAGGACGGTTCTGTCTGTGGTTTGCGGATTCGCCTGTCCCCATAACCACTGAATTGCACATCTTCTGCTTGAAAACCGGGCGGAAAATTACGCATGTTCAAAGTTTATCAGAACACCGGTGGCCATTCAGTGTAGACTACTGAGCGGATTTTCTATTAAAGTCTATGGGGACGATATCTGGTCAGTTTTCAAATCCAAAAAATGTCTGAAAATCCGGCCAAAAACCTTGCCATGAGGACGGACCCTAAGGCTGCCCACTGAAGAAAGTGGCTCCAATATGCACTTGTAAGCTTGAAGCACGTCCCAGACAACCGGGCAAATAAAGTAGTGCTCTATGGGTGGTGTATCCCACTGAATGCCTTTATAATACAATATGTCATGACCTCACCTCTGAGGTATACCAGGTATGCCCCCAATGTACAGTCATGGCCAAAAGTTTTGAGAATGATACAAATGTTAATTTTTACAAAGTCTACTGCATCAGGTTTTATAATGGCAATTTGCATATACTCCAGAATGTTATAGAGTGATCAGCTTAACAGCAATTAAGTGCAAAGTCAATAGTTGCCTAGAAAATGAACTTTTTCCCCCAAAACACATTTCAACTTCAGTGCAGGCCTGCCTTAAAAGGACCAGCTAATATCATTTCAGTGATTGCTCCATTAACACAGGTGTGGGTGTTGATGAGGACAGGGCTGGAGATCAATCTGTCATGATTGAGTAAGAATCACACCACTGGACACTTTAAAAGGAGGCTGGTGCTTGGCATCATTGTTTCTCTTCTGTTAACCATGGTTATCTCTAAAGAAACACGTGCAGTCATCGATGCACTGCACAAAACTGGCCTAACAGGGAAGAGTATCGCAGCTAAAAAGATTGCACCTCAGTCAACAATCTATCGCATCATCAAGGAATTCAAGGAGAGAGGTTCCATTGTTGCCAAAAAGGCTCCAGGGCGCCCAAGAAAGACCAGCAAGCGCCAGAACGTCTCTTAAAAGTGTTTCAGCTTGGAATCGGGCTACCAGCAGTGCAGAGCTTGCTCAGGAATGGCAGCAGGCAGGTGTGAGTGCATCTGCACGCACTGTGAGGCGGAGACTCATGGAGCAAGGCCTGGTGTCAAGGAGGGCAGCAAAGAAGCCACTTCTCTCCAGCAAAAACATCAGGGACAGACTGATATTCTGCCAACGGTACAGGGAGTGGACTGCTTAGGAATGGGGTAAAGTCATTTTCTCTGATGAATCCCCTTTCCGAATGTTTTGAACATCTGGAAAACAGCTTGTTCGGAGAAGACAAGGTGAGCGATACCACCAGTCTTGTCTCATGCCAACTGTAAAGCATCCAGAAACCATTCATGTGTGGGGTTTCTTCTCAGCCAAGGGAATCGGCTCTCTAACAGTCTTGCCTAAAAACACATCCATGAATAAAGAATGGTACCAGAATGTCCTCCAAGAGCAACTTCTCCCAACCGTCCAAGAGCAGATTGGTGATCAACAATGCCTTTTTCAGCATGATGGAGCACCTTGCCATAAAGCAAAGGTGATAACTAAATGGCTCAAAGAACAAAACACAGATTTTGGGTCCATGGCCTGGAAACTCCCCAGATCTTAATCCCATTGAGAACTTGTGGTCAATCATCAAGAGACGGGAGGACAAACAAAAAACAACAAATATTGACAAAATGCAAGCATTGATTGTGCAAGAATGGACTGCTATCAGTCAGGATTTGGTCCAAAAGTTGATTGAGAGCATGCCAGGGAGAATTGCAGAGGTCCTGAAGAAGAAGGGTCAACACTGCAAATATTGACTTGCTGCATTAACTCATTCTGTCAATAAAAGCTTTTGTTAATCATAATATGATTGCACTTGTATTTCTGTATGTGATAAAAACATCTGACAAACACACATAAAAACCAGAGGGCAACAGATCATGTGAAAATATAATATTTGTGTCATTCTCAAAACTTTTGGCCATGACTGTATATTTTCAGTTAAAGTTGACAAATGCAGTGCGAACCCAGTCGTATTCAGTTCAATGTATCTTCAAAAAGGCTTATTAGAAATATGATAGAACTTTGCATCATCACCTATTGGATCTAGCATTCCTCAAGTCACATCTGACTCACTGTGCCTTGCAATGTGAACCAGATTAATGCCAAGCAGATATCTGACTACAGCTGCCCCTCACCAGTGCAGGGTAGAATACTGGTTGGTTAGGAGAGAGGCTATAGGAGTCCTAGTTCATTTCCCATTGAGCCTTTTTGAATATATTTTAATTTCAGTGATGCAACTACTGGTGTATAAGTCTCTGCAGACCTACATGGTGCCCTCTCCCTAATGAGGAACATTACCCCTTTCAGTTCGATGTATAAAATGTATGCTGAAAGCTCCCAAGCTCCATCTAGTGTTGGCTAAAGGCATATTTAATTTGGCCTGTAAAGGAATTTAAAGCTCTCAATCAGATAAGCTGAGTTCCATACACAAAAAGTGCTTTAAAAAAAAATTAACTAACTATCACAGGCTATTAGACCAGAAAACAATATACCGTTAAAAGTTGAGGATTTAGTTTAAAGATTATATTCTGAATACAGTTCATATCATACTGCTATTGTAACACTCTGAGTGAGTTAGTCAATTTAATATACATGGATACTACCGTATTTCCAACATTAGTTTTCCAGATGGTAATTTTTATGACAGTTTTTACTTGACACTCTGGAGTTAATTTCAGCTGTGTGAAAATACAGTTTCCCTTGATTTTTTTTTTTTTTTTACTCTTTCAGGGACATTTTGCTATTTACTTACAAAGAGGCAGGTATTACTGTAAATCAACATGTACGATTTCCTGGTCTTATGTGTCGGCTGCTGAAATTCCAGGGCCAATAACCCTAGAGTACAAATTGCCTTAGTAACAATAAAAAAAAGGTAAGAACTATTAACAACATTCACAAAAATACCGCACATTGCATTGCCGATAAATTCTAGATTTTAAACATGGGGTTTAGTTACAGCCAACTTATTTGAGGAGCAATAACTCCCCCAACATGTTTCTCTCAATGTCTAATGAGTTCTTTTACCATATCCTTGTGAACCATCTATGCATCTATTTATTTAGGGGGGAAAAAAAGAAAGCAAACAAACTTAGAATGAGATACATCTTCATAAGGTTTACAGCAAGTACACATACCCCTTTTGGCTGCAGCTTGTTGAATTCTCCATATAGTCTTGGGAATTTCAAAGTTGTAGTTTTGAGGCAGCACGGAGATGGCTTCCAAGAGCAAGGTATTCTGAGAGATTTCATCTGGGATTTGGTTGGCAACCCGACGAACCGGAGTGCGACCTGAAAACAAATGATACAAAGCTACATTTTTTTGGTTTGCTTTTATTCCTGTCCTGTTGGATTTGTAAACAACATATTGAAACCATATACACTTCACTTATGCATGGAGTAATAAGACTGCTTGGATAGGAAATTCTGTAATTTGCAAATATTTGTTCGATTGAAGGCGTAGGCTAGAGCCACAAAAAACATCGGAAAGCCGACAGCATTTTGTCCCATGCAGGAAGGCGGTTTTTGCCACTGATTTGCGCAAAAACTGCGGCCGGTTTTAGTTTGTGCTGTCGGACCATACAATGTACATTAAATGTACAGGAAACCGACGGCAAGCTGTAAATATCGGGCGGAATATGCAACACGTTGTAAATTCCACTGGATTTTTAATACGCCAGTTAAAAACCCGTGCTGTGTAGACTACAGCACGGGTTTTACATTGCTGTCTATGCAGCACAATGTGACCAACGGATTCTAAATACTGAAACCGCCAAAAATCCGATGGTATCTCTGTGCTGTGTAGACATAGCCTAACTGAACTAAAGAAAAACAAAAATCTGGAAAAAGGAACAGAAAAGCAATTAGTATTAAAGGACACTAAAAACGTGAGCAAAAGGGTCATAGTAGAGACAGACCGGGTCCCCATAATTCTCCTGAGGCAATGTTCAATCAAACCGAAAAGCTTGCTGCAAACCAATAGGTTTATACTGCCTTAAACAGCAACTTATCAAGGCTGACAAGATCTATTACACTTAATACAAAAAGAAAGCAGCAGCACTCCAGTAAGGTAACAGGCTGGACTCCTCGCATGATTGGGCAGTCAACCTTCAAGGTTTTAATCTATTTAGGAAAGACAGAGCGAACAGGAGGGGAGGAGGAGTGTGTCTATATGTAAGGAGTGACATGAAGGCAAATGTGAAAGATGGAAAAACAGGGCGGAGTAGCTAATGATGTGGAAACATTGTGGGTGGAAATACAAGGGGGGGTTAATGCAGAAAATATTATTTTTGGTGTAATCTATAGACCCCCGAACATCACTGAGGAGATAGAAGAACAGATGCATAATCAAATGGTGCGGGCAACACAGGCAGGTACAGTGATAATAATGGGTGACTTCAATTTCCCAGGCATTGACTGGGGTCACGGTTCTGCATCGACTGAAAAAGGAAGGAAGTTCCTCAATCTGTTAGAGGATAATTTTATGGGACAGTTTGTGGAGGACCTCACTAGAAGTGATGCTCTGGTGGATCTGGTCATTTCTAACAAAGCAGAACTTGTTGGAACGGTCACGGTTTCTGAAAATCTAGGTAACAGTGACCACAATATAATTTATTTTAGCATAAACTGGAAAAAAGAAAAACAGAGTGGGAAGGTAAAAACATTTAATTTTAAAAGGGCCAAATTTTCCTTATTGAGGGACGCAATACAGGACCTAGACTGGGAGCAGCTATTAGCAAATAGTGATATAGAAGCCAAATGGAGGAGCTTTAAATATACTTTGGGGAAATTTATTGCAAAATATATTCCTATGGGTAACAAGTATAGGCGACTAAAACTAAAACCCTAAAACCAACATGGCTTCTACCTTCTGTTAAGAGGGCAATAAACAATAAAAAAAAGGGCATTTAAAAAATATAAGTCAGAGGGCTCGGCATCAGCCTTTGAAAATTACAGAGAGCTTAATAAAATCTGTAAAAAAGTGATAAAAGCAGCTAAAATTCAAAATGAAAGGCAGGTGGCGAAGGACAGCAAGACTAACCCAAGAAATTCTTTAAGCATATAAAATGCCAAAAAGCCAAAGTCAGAGCAAGTAGGCCCCTTTAAAAAAGCCTGTGATGGGAGCTGGTCACTGTTGACCAAGAGAAGGCAGAGGTACTAAATAGGTTTCTTCAGCTCAGTATATACTATCAATGAGATAGTAGTTGATGGGGGTGGGCCGAGTGCAGATGTGGGTTTGGTACCAGTACTGTTAATAAAATCATCTGCTATAATTAATTGGCTCAGTGTAGAAAAAGTCAAAGCCAAGTTAAATAAACTGAATGTGAACAAGGCCCCCAGGCCCTGATGGCATACACCCAAGAGTTCTTAAAGAGCTCAGCTCGGTTATCGGTGTGCCCCTGTACAGGATATTTAGAGATTACAGGGGGACTGGTATAGTACCAGGAGACTGGCGCAAGGCAAATGTAGTTCCCATCTTCAAAAAAGGTTCTAAGTCTTGCCCAGGTAATTATAGACCAGTAAGTTTAACATCTGTTGTGGGAAAAATGTTTGAAGGGCTCATAAGGGACTATATACAGGAGTATGTGACAAACAATTTATTAGTGATTCCCACATGGATTTACAAGGACAGAAGCTGTCAGACCAATTGATTTCTTTTTATGAAAGGTGAGTATAATCTGGATAGATGGGCAGTTTGTGGATATTGTGTATTTAGACTTTGCAAAGGCATTTGACACTGTCCCCATAAGCGTTTGTTAGTAAACTAGAATCCATTGGGTTAGACATAACAGTGTGTAATTGGATTAAAAACTGGCTGCTGGATCGTACTCAGAGAGTGGTGGTAAATGAATCCTACTCAGAGTGGTCCCCGGTTGAGAGTGGTGTGCCGCAGGGCTAAGTATTGGGTCCTCTCTTATTTAATGTATTTATTAACAATATAGTGGAAGAGATCACTAGCACGGTTTCGATTTTTGCTGATGACACCAAGCTGTGCAGGGTAGTGCAAACTATGGAAGATACTCAGAAATTGCAAGCAGACCTGGACACATTGAGTGCTTGGGCATCCACTTGGCAAATGGGGTTCAATGTGGATAAATATAAAGTTCTGCATCTGGGTAGAAATAATCTACAGGCATGATATGTTCTAGGGGGAGAAAAACTTGGAGAATCGCTTGTTGAGAAAGATCTCGGCGTTCTTGTAAATCATAGATTACAAAACAGCATGCAATGTCAATCAGCTGCCTCTAAGGCCAGTAAGATATTGGCGTGTATTAAAAGAGGCATGGACTCGCGGGACAAGGATGTCATTCTATCGCTGTACAAAGCATTGGTCCGACCTCACTTAGAATATGCTGTTCAGTTCTGGGCCCCAGTTTATAAAAGAGATGTAATAGAGCTAGAGAGAGTACAAAGACGAGCAATGAAACTTATAAGGGGAATGGAGCATCTTAGTTATGAGGAGAGGTTAGTAGAATTGAACTTATTTAGTCTTGAGAAAAGACGGCTTCGGGGGGACATGATTAATTTATATATTTATATAAATGGTTCCTACAAAAAGTATGGGGAAAATTATTTCAAGTGAAGCCCCCTCAAAAGACAAGGGGACATTCCCTTCGACTAGAGAAAAAAGGATTCAATCTCCTGAGGAGAAGAGCGTTCTTCACTGTAAGAACTGTGAATCTGTGGAATAGCCTGCCTGAGGAGCTGGTCACAGCAGGAACTGTAGAGAGTTTCAAGAAAGGCTTAGATACCTACCTGGAACTAAAGAATATTAATGTGTACGTAGCTAGGTAAAATTCTGGATCCTGGCTGGTGGCAGCTCTGGGGTCAGATATAGGGTCTATACTGGATCAGGTTGGTTTTTGCTTTGTGGGTTCCAGGGCATTAACCATGGAGAAACCTGGCTTTAAGTCCTTGTCTCTCTCCCTCACCCACATTTTCCCCACCCTCGGTTGAACTCGATGGACATGTGTCTTCTTTCGACCTTACTATGTAACTATGTAACATTAGAAATAGCGCACTTTTACAGAATGTATGCTAACTTGTTATGGTTGGGCTCAAATAGTATATGCATCCAACACAGACTGACAGCCACTGCTTACTTATTTAAAGGGATTTTACCACGAAAATGAAATCCCCTGCACTGACCGCTCGCAGCTAGCTGCAAACTGCCATGTGTGTGAATGAGGAGGGTGGCGCTTGCAGCCTTCCTCCTCACTCACTTCCACCTGTACGAAAACTGTCTTGGTCTAAAACTCACTTTGTTGTCCATAGCAACCAATCAAAGGGCCCTTTCATTTCATATAGTGCTCTGGAAAAATTAAAGGAGAGCTCTGATTGGTTGCTATGGGAAACAAAGTGAATTTCAGACCTAGACAGTTTTCATACATGTGGCCCTTAAAGGGGATTTATCGCTTCATCAGTTAGTGTGTTTCATGGTACTTTCAGATTCTCAGCTCCTCAAATCCAGGGGCGTTTCTTCCCCTCCCAGCTGGGGGTTTCTTAACTGAAGGGGGATGAGATCACCCCCCCCCCCTTCCCTGTTCGTGCTCGCTCCCGAGTCAGTGTGTTTGTTTGAGATCAGTGGGAAGGGATAGCACATCCCTGCTCCCCCCCCCCTCTTTCTGTCTGAGTCCACATGCCATTGTGTCATTCCTCTCCCTATGCAGTCTTATTTTGTAAATGCTGTTTGTTTACATACCACAGGCCTGCATTCAGTCTAGACAGTCTTCTATGAAAGAGCACCGATCTTTTCTCCTCTTACAGCTGGGGGTTAGTTACAGTTGAATCCAGTCTTCTATGAACTCATCCAGAGCAGCACAGATCTGTCTTTCTATGTTTACACACAGCAGCATTAGGCACCGAGCACAATTCTGCTGTTTTCTGATTTTAGAAGCAGCTGCAGGGTTACTGTGCAGCTGCTGGCTGTGCAGAGTGAAATGTTGCCAGCCCCTTATTCTGAGTGAGAGAGGCAGGAATGCAGGCTCCCGTGAATACGATGTAAATTAGTAGAGCCGTCAGCCAATGAGATTAAAGGAGGAAGAAGCCGACTGTCACTGGGAAACAGTGTTTACAGAA
The DNA here is from genome assembly GCA_025379985.1 of Phyllomedusa bahiana. Lineage (NCBI taxonomy): Eukaryota > Metazoa > Chordata > Amphibia > Anura > Hylidae > Phyllomedusa > Phyllomedusa bahiana. Next base: position 32,004 of record JAODAL010004502.1, on the reverse strand, counting down.
AACGAAGCTAAGGGAGACTGTGAAAACAAGACTTTCTTTGCAAATGAAATCCAATTGCAAAGTTGCTTGTTTTCACTGTCCCCTTATTCTGAAGACCATTTAATGTAGTGATAAAACCCCTTTAATGACCACACATAGGCCTAGAGGCCACAACATTGGCCTCAGACGAGGTACTTAACACGCCAAGTGTGTACGCTCAACGCACATATCAGACACCAAGGGCGAAGCTACACAAGTTTATGTGACAAAGCAACCGCAGCTGGATTTAAAGTGTCCAAGTTTAAAATCTGAAAAGGAACTGCGCCATTTGAATACCACATCGATGGTTGGAAATGGCCACACATCCTCCCATCCCCCATTTCCATACAACCAATGAATTAATTCCCAAGCAAACCATAAATCAACAATATCCGCATGAATCGCAATTAAAATGTCAGCAGCCCCCAAAAATCCCTCCCGAACAATCCATTCCGTATTAAAGAAAACGAAATATATAAATAACACCATTCGCATGGGAGAACAATTAGATGAAAAACAAAGGTGGGGAACAGACCAGCTCGGTGCATGGATATTGGCTTGTTTTATTTTTCATCGTGTTGTCGGCCTCCATCCCTATACAACAAATGAGTAATAATTATGTTCATCTCGTCTCCGAAACTGTCAATAACCTGAAATGAGAGAGGTCCGATGCCTGATAATATCACAGACAATATGCAGAGACCCCCAGAGCACAATTGCAACAAACTAATATTGGAGCTGCAAAACAACATTACCTCCAAAAAGGAAATCTGCATAATTAATTTCACTATTGTACAAAATGAATTTAAACAAATGAATTTAGTTGGGAGGGAGGGAAAGGGGGGGGGGGAGACAGCTGTCAGACGGGACTCGCTAAGCTCCAATTAAAAGCTCAAAATCCTAATTAATTAACCCCTTCCCTTCCACCGGGAAATGGAGTACTTTCATTTCAGTTGGGAGATGGGGGGGGGGAGAGACACTTAGTCATTACCTGCATGTTCTCAACACTTGTAGGCTCAGTGAAGAGTTTCCATCCGCCTTGCTAAACATCCATTTATGTACTTACCTTCCAAGAATATGGTTAATCCTCTTAGCGCCATTAATATATTACGATTTCCTCACACAAAATCCAGCTGTAATGAGTTCCACAGAATGGCTATGCGAAGAGGAATTTCTTTAGGTGTCTTTCAGAATACTCCCGGTAACTCATTCTGAAGGCTACTGTATTCTTCTTTCGGGTTCAGATAGGAAGATCAATAACCAACTTAGCGAGGTGCATAGAATTACTAATGGAATTAACACTTACACTGAGCACACTGTAAATTCTGCAGTATTATTCTCTTTATTCCTGTTTGCCAGAAAATCGGTACTTGCACGGTACCTGCACAGAGGATTTTACATGGTTTGGAGTTCAAAGATGTGATTTTTCCAGTATGTATTTCCTTCTATAAGAAAAACCAGCTACTATGCAGTGGTATACAGTAGTACAAAAACCTCTACAGAACAACACTAGCACTTTACTGCAGCGCCGTACAACTAGAAAGCTGCGCAGCGTGCTAATGTAGACCTGTACACATGGCCATACAGGCATCATTTTTGGGTATCTGAATATTTGAATGTGGCCGAAGCTAGAGATGACCTAAAGGTGTCTATAATCACTACACCTTGAAAGAGTGCGGTGGTTCCTCTACATATCGGTAAGGTACATTACTTTTACCTAAGGTATTGAGATTTTTTTGGATATGACCACCTCTTACTTTCTGGGATGAATACATCATCCTTGTTCTCTTTTTCCCTAGTTGGTATTGTTATTTTAAGCTTAGTATACCTGTAGTATATTATCTGACAATTATTTTTGAACACCTTTAGTCTGAATTCCTGCATTTTGGTCCCCTGAGGTGACCAGGTATAATAATCTTTACAGGCTGGTTGAAACATGTTGGGACCAGACTAGAGGATCATATCTGTCAATTTTCCTAGGGACAGGTTCCGGGCAAGAGCGCCCTTTATCAGGGCGATCATCTTGCACTTCAGGGTAGGGACTGTTATTCAGTGTACAGTATCGCCCTGGTAGTTCTAGAGAGAGTTGTTAGTGGGATATATTTTAAGTTATTATTAATAAAAGTTATATTTTAGACATTACCTCTTTTTTCCATGTGGTTCTGAATATTTTCCATCAGACAAAGCACATTTAGTGTATGTTCACACGGCGTACTTTCGGTGCGCATTTTGCCACGTATTTGCACTCTATTACGGGCGTGATGCGTGGCGAAATTACGGTAATCTATAGTTCTCATAGAGCACTATGGATTACGCCTCCTCTTCCTGATCGTATTGTACGCACGGGGAGATAAGTGACATGTCAACTACTTGCGACGAATACGCTCCGCCCCCCTCCCCCCCCCTCCCCCCCTCCAAAACCCCTCCCCTTATCCCCCCTCCACCCCTCTCTTTCCCCCCCTCCACCCCCTCTTCCCCCCCCTCGAGCTCGCGAGACACACGATGTATTGCGGCATGTACTGTATGCACCGCAATACATCGTGTGAACATAGCCTTGGAATGACTAAGCTGGTGAAATTACAGGGCAAGCATCAGCACCTTACAGAATGTGGAATAGACACGCACCTTGAAAGGAAACGAAAAAATGGCCAATTTCGTGCAAAAGATGAGCAACTGAAATCTGCTTAGTTATCCAATACATTTTCTGCTCCCATTGCCCTGCATATTTAGACAGATGGGAAATTCAGGAGGAGGAAAGCTGTGTGAAAATCTAATGTGCATGGTAATGGCAGCCATATTGGTTTTCATCCATCCGCTCACAGAAATAATTGAAAATCAGTTGAACAGAACTTTGAATACATTGATGATAGGGCTTGGATTTTTGGGGGAAAATCTTTCAGGGTGGGTTCACACATACAGCTTTTTAGATGAATAAATCATGGAGGGCACATATTAAAGGGTTGTTACCACAAAGTAATGTCCGCCGCACAGGTCAGATCTATTTAGAACTCCCATAGAAGTGAAGTGAGGTCAGCCGCAAGCACTGTTCTTCTCATCATCATGCATGGTCGGCTCACAGCTAGCGGAGAGCCGACACGTGCAGTAGATTTTGCTTTGTGGGAACACCCCTTAAAGGAAAGGCTGATAGGTCACCTTGTTTTTAATCCATTTCTAGTTTTGGCTTCAAAAACTGCTCCTAAAAAGCTGAACTTGTGAACCCACCCAAGGATCATTGACTGGTTTGGGGATCACAGCCTGTACAAAGTAAGCAGGAGTTGATTAAAGCATCACTCTTGGTTTTTATTTTACCTTAGTTCATTAGAAAATGCTTTTAGGTACACACAAGTGCCAATAATTTTACCTCCAGCTGAATATAGGATTTCTGACTGCTGTCACTGGGTCATGTGAGTGGCTGAAACACACAGCATGGTTGTGTGACCTAGAAATGATTTTCTCTATACATTCACATGTCAGGTTTAAAGTCAGTCTCATAGGAATGCAGAGACACTGACTTCCTGTCAGCCTGAAAAGCAGTGTCTATACACATAAAAGGCGGTCACAGACCCCACAAAACACTTTTGGGCAGCGTGGAACCTGAAATCGCTGCAGGAACGCCACTGACACTGCTGCACCTAAAAGCATTTTCTAATGAACTGGGAAAAAAAATATATCTTTAATGTAACGGTGAATGCACACAGGACAGATCTGATATGAATTTGGGCAAACAAACCCACTGTGATTCGGTACCCCATGTGGAGGGGGAATTTATAATCCAATACGGGGTATTTTTGACAGGAAATTGACCTGTGCTGAGGATTCTTAAATCTACAGCAAGTCAATTTCTATTGTGGGTGTACTGCTGATGTTACCCCATTGAAATGAATGGGATAAAATCTGCACAATCTGTTGCAGATGATTAGATGCAGGTTCAACTGTAGATAATACACCAATAAACTGAAGGTAAAAATCCACACAATTTGTTGCGGATATTTACCTGAGGATTTTTTTTGTTGAAAAAAATTTTCAGCGAATTTTTGTCCTTTTGCGTCACCAAAAAGTTAAAATACAGCTGTTCTGAACATTAAGCGTATGTTCACATGACATATTTGCGGGCCGTACTTCGGTGCTTAATTGCACGAAAAGCGCCTTGAACGCCCTGAAAAATTTTGTAGCAACCACGCGTTTCCCCGGCGTACAGTACGGTTGTAAAAATTAGCAACGTCACTACTTTTGGGCGCTCACATGCCGGGGAATACTGAACTGAATAGGAGGCTGGGCATTAGCACTGTTAAAAGTATGCGCTGGGCAGTGCCTACTTTCAACCGCAAGTGTACTGCAGCACGCAATACAATATGTCGTGTGAAAATACCCTAACCGTTTAACAGTCACATTAAGCCTTTTCCGCTGCAGTGATTTTTGTTTACATCGTGTTCATATTTTTATCCTTTCTTTCAAAAGCCGTAACTTTACTTTTCTGGTGACAGCCACAGGAGAGCGGGCCGAGTTGTATTTTTTTACGGGTACCATTTACAGTATCACATTATGTATTGGGAAACCACAATACATTTTGTGTGTGGGTGGAATGTGAAAAAAATTAAAAATGCAACTGCGCCTTTTTTTAATTTTTATTAAGTTCGCAGTGGATAAAATGTTAACTTCATTATGTTTTTAAAATGCGGCTTAAATTTTTTTTACAAAAATACTGGAAAATAGACTACCTTTTTTTGCCGCAGTTTACAAAGGACGGTAGGATTTGTCCCATGTAGGCAGGGGGGGACAATACCAGGTGGGTTTGCCTGATTGATAAAATGAATAGGAGAGGGACTCAATGCCCTCCCTCAGCTTAGACAAAAAGGTTTTTGATCGTTAAATTTGGGACCTTTTGTTCCGTACGTTGGGGGCTTTGGGGATTAGGGGGTCCTTTTTTGGCGGCTCCGGGTCTCTACTCCCCCCCCACGCTCCCATCAGGCTCACACCCCACCTCTCAACTGATACAATAAAAAGGGGCCCCAGACAGGGTTGCCCCCTCTCCCCATTCTTTTTATGTTTAGTATTGTGCCTTTGGTGCGCAATTGGGTTTACCGATGATATTAAAGGTTTCCCACAAAAAAGGAAAGATTTTAAGGTCTAGTTATCGCTGATGATGTCCTTTTTTACATTGATAATCTCTGGTTTTTCCTTTTTTACACCCCTTCTAAACCGGTTTGGGTTTTGTCGGGGTTATAAGTTTAAATTTACGTCCCAAAACCAAAAGCCCTGCCAATTAGTATTCCTAGTGAACAGCTCTCTCTCCAAAAAGCCAACTTTAATTATAGGTGGCCGACCAAATGTTTGGGGATTGGGGGTCAATTTAACCCCGGCTTATGCCTCTCTTTTTAAGAATAATTTTCCCAAAATTAAAAACTATTTAAGGGTTTTTGGAAAGATGGAAAAAAAAAATTAGCTCTATCTTTATTTGGACAAATTACACGATTAAGGACATTCTCCTAATTGATGTATCAGTATGAGACCTCCTTTCCTTCCCTATGACAGTTCTTCGTTCTTTGAAATCGGATTGATTCACTTTTTAATGGGGAAAAAAGAGGCATAGGAAACTCGGAGGTTCTTTTGGCAGCAGGGTGGAGGGGGTCTGGGGTACCCCGACCTCGTAAAATATTATTGGGGGTTCAATTGCATGCTATACCATCTTGGTCGCACTTTTGCCTACTTAGATGGTTGGGGGTGGAGAATTGGGGCTGGCCCCCATTCACCCAAATTTCCCTTTTCTGTGGGCTACCATTCCCAAAAATTTTTTATATCACCACTGTTTTAAGTCTCTTCTGGGTATTGGAAGAGATGTAAAAAACAATTTTGGGTTATGCTCTGAGGTTTCCCTCATTGCCCCTTTTATATTTCCCCATGCTTTTGGAGGGCCGACCGGATGTGAGTTGAGCCTTGGTTGACCGTAAATTGTTCCACTTTGGGATTGGTGGCCCACCGTACATTGAAATAAAAAAGTTTGAGTATTGCGGTCCCGCTAATGACCTGCCCCTCTGGCGCCTACTCTTTTTTCGGGTTTAGACATTTTTTTCCCCCTCGAAAATTAAAATCCACCACATTTTTCTCTCCCACTGTTTTGAAAAGGATATGTCGGGGGGGACATTTTCAAAAGGTGATACCCTCAAAATTTTTAAAAAATTTTAAAAAAGCTTCCAATCCCGACTCCCCAATAGTCCACTCATATATGGTTAAATGGAAGAGTTTTTGGGGTCCCCTACTTCCAGAGACCCCCTGGAAAAAGATATGGAAGCGGCACCCGTCTCTCTTTTCCCCAAACTAAAGAGAACCTAAAAAAATTTTAAATGACTTATACCCCACCCCGCTCCCCGCAAAGAACCCTGTATCCCGGACTGTTGCTGGGATGGGGGGATCCCGGGGCGATTTACGAAATGTTTCGGGGAAAGTAGAGGGTTTTGGCCTTTCTGGTTAATGGTTCAATCCTTGGTTCTGTATTGCAAAAATTAGGGGCCCTTACCCCCCCAGACCCTTTCCTCTAAACACCCTTTCGCCCCCCCTAGGCGTGGGATGGGGAAGACCTTCCCCTACATAGGACAGCTTCTAAATGTCTTATTGCTGATTTTTGGGAAAAAAGCTTTATCCCCCAGCCACTTAAGTCTCCGTTTGCAAGAAGTTAGACGAATGGGAAAAAAATTCTGCTTATCTCACAAACCCAAATGGGCCTATTTTACGGTTGGAAACCTGGGATGTTTACTTACCTACTGATTGAGTTTTCTACTTGGATATATTGGATTGCAAACCTATTGTTAGGGCCTTAGTCTTCCTTGTGTGTCCTGTCCTTTGTTTCCCCCCCCCGTTTTTTTTAGTCTGTTTCACTCTTTGGAAGTAACTGTGTTTCTTTAGCCCTTATGGGCGTTCTCAGTGGGCCCCCGTGAAGGGCGCTATTGGGTCGCGGACTAGAAAAAAATTTTTTTTTCATGGATCATTTTTTTTTACTGCCTCTGTTTTTTCTGATTTGTGGATAGATCTCTTTGATATTTAATGTACGGCTTTGTTTGATCGTATTTTTGTACTGAAAACTTTAATAAAAATTTACAGTTAAAAAAACAAAAAAAAAACTTCATTATGTGGGTCAGTACGATTCTAGCAATACCAAATTTATACACTTTTTGCTATGTTTTACTACTTTTAAAGTTTCGTGTAATTTGACTTTTTTTGTTTGTAGAAATGGAAATAAGGTTTATTCGTGCATTTAATTTTTTTACATCTTTTTAAAATTTTTAGAACTTATTTTTATTTAATGCTTTTTAAAGGCAAAAGTGTTTTTTTTTCCCATCTTATGTCTTTTTTTTTTTTGTGAGGCTTTCCTATACAGTGAATCGCTGGAGAAATTGACTCACAGTTATCAAAAGTGATGCAATTATAATCAACAATTGGTCGGAAAGTATGGTTCTAAACATGCCTGACCCTAATACTGGGCAGCTCAGCAGCCATGTACTCATTAGGCTGTCAACAAATCCCATTGAAATCAACAGGATTTATACATATTGCATACAGCAGAGCCCAGTGCACCGTATATTTATGTAGTAGGTACATATATTTTGTACTAAATAATTTCCTTATAAAAAAGATCTTTCCCTAAAAGCAATTCATCTAGGGCAGAATACTTCACATATTTTGAGCAAATGGAAGGTGTCACAAAGCAATAGTACCAATTCTAACAAAAAAAACCTCCCTAAGGTAGTTCACCGGTTAAAATGGCCCGTATTTGGTCCGTATTCCGCCGAAGTGCGTAATTACGGGCTGAAAACGGCCCCTTCATTTTCGGTAATCCACAGTTCTCATAGAGAACTATGGGTTTCGTCTCCCCTCCCCCCCCCGGGGAATCGCCCAGGGGGGGGATAATTGACATGTCACTTTTTGGGGTATACGCCCGTAGCATGATTCTCTATGGGGGGGAAGTGCCGGGCCCCCCGCTCGCTCACCCGCTCCCACCCCCCCGGCCCCAGGGGTAACGCGGGGCGTAATTTTCCCCCGGTTTGCCCCCCCGGGGGTGAACATACCTTAGAGATGCGAGACTTGTAAGTACTTTAAAAGGGATGTTTTTGAAAGCCCTTTACGGCTCTGTCTAAAACTGAGCAGTGATATGGCCATGTGCATAAGCCCAAAGCCAGAAACTGATCTAATCTGATAGCTGTGAGAGGAGAGGAAAACCAGATGCCTTCTGGGAGATATTAGTCAACTCCTATTTTTCACTACTGTGGCTATAATATTGGGCAGAAACAAACACTAAGCAGGTTATTATGGCAAGAACTGCTTATATTTTTTAGTGTTCCTTTGGCATACAGAAGAACAGACTAAAGTGAGCAACAACCATAGACTCTTTCATGCAGGGCTTGTCTAAACCCAATATGGATCAGCCATGCTGTGATTAATCTGCATATCCACAAGCATATTGGCATTCCAGATGTATCTACAGGTGGCTCTGTTTCCTGTCACAATTTACAGTGGTATTTGCACATAATTATTAACAACACGCATTGGCAAATATGACTGATGCTATCAAGAATCCACCTGCAAGTTGAATTAGAATGAACTGAAATAAGGTCTCCATGGTCCAGTCAGACAGGGGCCCTAATAGAGCTGTGTAGCGAAGATTTTTCATTTGGCCGTCACTTAATTACAAAATTTATTTTTTTCCGGTGAATATTATGGAAAATGTTCAATGCTAAAACCATAATCAAAACTGAAAACTAATAACTGGTTCTGAAGCCCCTATCTCTTAACCCAAAATAAAAAGGAAAAAAAAAGGATTTAAAGACACAAAAAATAGGATAAAACGAAAACAGATAAAGCAAGTTCTTAGATATAACATTCAAAAGACTGGAAATGGTTAGCCACTTTCTTCAAGGGTAGAAACTTTTAAGATCTGTTCATGGCTTTTTGTTAATGTAAAAAAAAACCACAAGCAAGAAAATACTTGACCTAAAATGTAACTTTTGATAAATATCTTTTAAAAAAATACCTTTAAAAACCTTAAAAACCAAAAATTACCCTATGTCATACATAAATTACCCATCCCCAAAAAAGGTTATCCATCCCAAAAGGACGACCCCCACCGGAACCAACCCACCCCCAAAAAAAAACCCCAATATACCATTTGTCAACAAAAAGAATATAAAAATAAAAACCAACTATTTACTAGAAATGCCAGGGGCCTAATAAAACATAACAGCAGTCAAAACAACAACGATCTAGTAAATTTTGACCCGTATGATTTAAAAAAAACACCCATAGGGCAGGGCCCAAAGCGTTTCCTCCCAGATACTGGGATTTATCAGGGCCAAAAAAAGGGAGCTAAAATTTTTCCCCTATGAAGAATATTTTAAATATATAAAGGCCCAAACAAAATCCCTTTTTTAGTAATAGAGAAAAAAAATAATGCCCCCCAAAAGTAAAACCCCTTTCACAAATAAACGCAGGGCTATGCTTAAAACCACATTATCATCACAGTCCCACCATAATGTATGCAAAACATGCCAATAGTAGCCACCGCGTTCACGTCCCAAACCCCATACATTACCCCTGGGGCACCGGGGGAAAATCAGGTCATGGAAATGTCCCCCATAGGAAGGACCTATGTCCTTCCTATCCTGGGACATTATCATGGCCTGAGTTTATGTCCTATGCCCTAAACTATATGTGGGTGAAACCACACAGGAATGGCGTATACGGTAAATGGACACAAGTCCACTAGTCGTCCTTTCAAATGAGACTTGCCTGTTCCGAAGCATTTTTTGGAGAAGGGAAATTCTCTTGTTGATGCAAAGTTCTGCATTTTAGATCAGGACCTCCTATATAAATGTGGTGAAGACCAGGAAAAAAAATTTAAACAATGTAAGATGTGCTGGATCGATAGACTGAATATCTTATATCCCAATGTGTTTAATTTAGATCATTCTTTGAACAGGTTCTTATGATATGGATTAATGACCTGCCTGACATAACTCTATTACTATCCTAGTTGGTTGTTCTAGACTGTCGTATCAATTTTTTCCCAAAAAATGTTTTATAAAAAATAAAGTAATTTTTTTCACTAATTTTGGCTTTTGTTTATTTTAGATGGATGTTTTCCAAACAGAAGTGACACACATCACTAGGATGACTAACTCAACATCTGTGGAATATACTCACCCTTATTGACTGGATATATCTTTTTTGTTATTTTAATTTTAAAAAATTTGATTTTTTTGCATAGATCTATATTTTTTTTGCATAGACCTCCATTGTTCATTGTCATCATGTGCATACATATGTCATATTATTATATTGAATCACTTTGTATTTAGTACATTGACCTTTTCTTTGTGAGATGTGGATAGTTACCTTGTAAGGTGACCGCTATGTTCCCTGGTTTTAGCTATCAGGATTACGCTGATTTGTTATATACAGAACACTGTTGAGTGGTTGCGCTATTGTTGCGATATGGGATATTCCCTAATACACTGCACAGAAAGGAGGGGTGTTACTAAGATTGTTTTAGAACATGCAGAAGCCCCTTTTGTGCTTTGGGTCATTTTGATGTTTGAAACACCAATATGTTTTTGCCTGTATTAGTTGTATAGATTGGCAGAGCCGTGTTGGTGAATACATTTTTATCTATTGTGTACTGGCAACTTGCCCTTTACGAATATGGCCGTCGGGAGCATTCTCCAGTGGTGAATACAGCAATGCTTATACTTCCCTATTGTGTATTAGCAACTTGCCCTTTACTAATATGGCCACCGGAGCATTCTGCTGGGAACACACATGTGCTGTCAGTAAGTCTATGGTACCAATGGCTGGACAGAGAGGAGCAACTTTCTCTTTTGATTATGATTTGTCCATTTGAGTCATGTCATGTGATGTTTGAGCATGCTCAATACGCTGTGCAGTGAACCCTATAAGGGCAAGTTTTCTCACTTACAAAAAAATAAGAGGTCTGTAATTTTTATCATAGCCACACTTCTACTGTAAGGGTAGTAATTGCAGCACGTACAGTATGCACCCCAATACGCTGGGTGTTTTGGGAGTCACACTGATCAGCGCGTATTCCCAAAGCACGGGAGGGCCGGCGGCCCGCCGGCCCTATTAACTAGCATTACTCGCGGCACATAATCCATAGTTCTCTATGAGAGCTATGGATTACCGTAATACGCAACAAAATGCGCGCCCAAATAAGCCGAGTGAACATACCCTTAGAGACGATCTAAAAAAAAAACAGAAAATCAACATTGTTTTGATTCTTAAATAATTAGCATTTTATTGCATGAAATAAGTATTTGATACAAATGAAACATAGAACATAATATTTTGTACAGAAATCTTTGATTGCAGTTACATAGGTCAGATGTTTCCTGTAGTTCTTGACCAAGTTTGAACACACTGCAGCTGGGATTTTGGCCGTACAGATCTTCTCCACATCTTTCAAGTTCCAGGGGTGTCGCTGGGTTCCATTGATTTTCCACTCTCCAAAGATTTTCGATTGGGTTCAGGTCTGGAGACTGGCTAGGCCACTCCAGAACATTGAAATGCTTATTATGGAGCCACTCCTTAGGTGCCCTGGCTGTGTGTTTTGGGTCATTGTCATTCTGAAAGACCCAGCCATGACCCATCTTCAAAGGTCTTATTGAGGGAAGGAGGTTGTTGGCCAAAATCTCGCAATACAGGGCCACATCCATCCTTCCTTCAATACAGTGCAGTTGTCCTGTCCCCTTTGCAAAAAGGAGCCCCCAAAGTATGATGTTTCCACCCCCATGCTTCATGGTTGGGACAGTGTTCTTGGAGTTGTACTATCCCTTCTTCCTCCAAACACGGCGAGTGGAGTTGATACCAAAAAGTTCTATTCTGTCTCATCTGACCACATGACCTTCTCTCATGCCTCCTCTGGATCATCCAGATGGTCATTGGCAAACTTCAAATGGGCCTGCACATGTGCTGGCGTGAGCAGAGGGACCTTGCGTGCCCTGCAGGATTTTAATCCATGACGGCGTAGTGTGTTACTACCGATAATCTTTGAGACTCTGGTCCCAGCTCTATTCAGGTCATTAACCAGGTCCTTCTATGTAGTTCTGGGCAGATTCCCGACCTTTCTCAGAATCATCCTTACCCCACAAGGCGAGATCTTGCATGGAGCCCCAGACCGAGGAAACTTGACAGTCATCTTGTGTTTCTTAGATTTTCTAATTATTGCACCAACAGTTGTTGCCTTTTCCCCAAGCGGTTTGCCTATTGTCCTGTATTGCATTCCAGTCTTGTGCAGGTCTACAATTTTGTCCGTGGTGTCCTTAGACAGCTCTTTAGTCTTGGCCATGGTGGAAAGGTTGGAGTGTGATTGATTGTGTGGACAGGTGTCTTTTATACAGGTACCAAGTTCAAACAGGTATAATAAGTACAGGTAATGAGTGCTGAGTAGTAGGGCTTGTTAAGCCGAACGCCTTAAAAGTACTTAATGACCAGCACTTTTTTTTTTTAGTTTTTGCCTTCTTGCGTTTCAACAGTTGTAACTTTTTATTTTTTCAATGGTGCAGTTGTACGAGACCTCATTTTATTTGGGACAAGTTGCACTTTTTAGAGGAATAGTTTAAGTTCACTTAAAAAGAATTTCAATTGAATTATTTTCAAATTTTCTTTTTTTATTTCTTTATTTTTACACCATTCACATTTCACACTTTACTTGTTTAATTCTACAGGTTATTACAGTCGTGTGGATACTTAAAATGTGTATTTTTTGTGTGTAATGTATGCACAATTATTTTTTATTAAATATTTATATATATTTTTTTTTTTATAAAATTATGTTTTTAACTTTTTTTAAATCCCATGAAGGGTTAACTGTTTTACATTTTATGAAGTATTATCCTATATGAGTATGCCAATACATTACTATCTGTGTCATTTTGCACAGCAGAACCACTATATAGTATGCATACATTACTATCTGTGTCATTTTGACACAGGCAGCAATCTATGTTCACAAGGTGTAATTGCGGCGTGTACAGTACGTGCCGCAATATGCCGGGTGATTTGGGAGTCGCGCTGATAAGCCCGCCAGCCCAATGACATGCTTTACTAGCGCCGCGCAATTGCCGCGAGTAATTGACATGTCACTTATCTCCCCGCGAGTACAATACAATCGTATTGTACACGCATGGGGACGAGGTGTAATCCATAGGTCTCTATGAGAATGATAGCAGAGGGTTTGCATAGGTATTTATTTTGTGACACCTAGACACAATACATTTAACCCAAGTCAACAAACAAAATATTGTTGCATTTGTCAGTAGCTCCAGTTTGGGGCACATACATATATAGAGACATAGCACCCCCTATTAGTGCCACAGAGTGTTCACATAGAGTTCCTATTATTCGTGCACTCTCCTTATTATAGCTATACACTGATGGTGCCCTACCATTAGTGCAAATAAGCCCCTATTAGTTCAATTCATTGGGGCACATTTATCAAGACAGATACAGCAGAATTCTGGCACAATCTGCCTGAAAAATAATGGCATACTTGCTTTACACCACGTTATTTGAGTGTTATAGACTGTTTCTAGACACTTCTGCGCCTTGTCTGGCAACATGGGCGTGGTCCCAATGAAAAGAGTGTTGCTTCACGGAAAGGGCATGGCGTAGCATGCAACACCGTATACCAAAATGAAGTAAACCAAAATGTTGCCAAAGTTAGTGGCATAAAGCCAATTTATAAAAGTAAAGGGAAGACTAGACAGTCCTAACATGCACCCGATTTATAAACACCATAATAAATGTTGTGCATTGTAAAACAGTCTAGTGTAACTTTACATCAAGGGTATGTGCACACAGAATTTTTCAATTCAAAAAACGTATCGAAAAACAATGCATAAAACATATCCAAACACGTGGGTACATGTTTGTATACATTTTCTGCGCAGCAGAAACACACCCTATAGTTTTAACCCCTTACCGACCTAGGACGTATGGATACGTCCTGATGCCGGTAAGCGGCTTTGAAAGGGGGATCGCAGCGCGATGACCGCGGCGTCTAAATCAATGAGAAATGGTTCTGCACACCATTCCTCACTGCGATCGGGACATCAGCGGGGAAATGCATTAGGCTGTATAAATAATCGCGCCCACTAGTGGTGAAGCACCGTAGAGGGACTCAAAGTTAAAGTAAATTAAAAAAAAGTTTTAAAATGTTCAAAAAATTAAAAAGTAATAAATGTTCAAATCACCCCCCTTTCGCCATTTTACAAATAAAAAAAATAAATAAATAAAAAAGTTGCACATGCTTGGTAACGCCACGTCCAAAATAGTCAGATCTATTAAAATATAACATCATTTATCCCAGACACTGAACACCGGAGAAGAAAAAAAAAATCTTTAACACCAAAATTGCCGGTTTTTTGGTAATTTCACGTCCAATAAAAATTGGAATAAAAGTGATCAAAAAAGTCACATGCATTCCAAACTGCTAGCAATAGAAAATTACACTTTAGCCCGCAAAAAATGCACCCTCACACAAGCCCGTAGGTGTTAGTACAAAAAAGTTATTGGTCGCACACAATGCCGCCGCAGCCCAAATGTCCAAAATAGAAAATGCTTGAAATTTTTTTATGGACCAAAACATGACGGAAACCGTACATGTTTGGTATTGGCGGATGTGTATCAACCTGTAGAATACAGATAGCACATTATATTTACCAAAGATTGAACGCCATAAAAAAAAAAAAAAAAAAAAAAAACTCCCGCAAACATGGCGCAAGTACATTTTTTTCACATTTTGCCCCACCTAGAATTTTTTTTGCCATTCCCCTGTGTATTCTATGGTAATTTGATAATATGGTAACAACACCATTAGAATGTACATCTTGTCCTGCAAAATATAAGCCCTCATACATCTATGTAGGTGGAAAAATAAAAAACTTATGGCTTTCAGAAGGCAAGGAAGAAAAAAAATTTAGAGCCATATTATTTTGACGGTCCGTCAGGAAGGGGTTGAATAGGGTGTCTGATGCGTAAAATGGATCAAGAATTGACATGTCAATTTTTTGAACGGATCTGTTAAATGCATCCGAAAGACGTATGTTAAACATGTATCATCTGAATGACGATACATGTTTTACATTGAAATCAATGTAAATCACACTGAGCATTGTTAGATACGTGGGAACATCCCCTAAGAATTACTATATTGATAAATCTACTCCACTGTGTCCCTAAAAAAAAAAATGCCGTGTTCACACGGCATGTTTTTCCCGACATTTTGCCCGTATTGAGCGCCAAATCCCCGTGAATAAGGAATTGAGGGACGGGACCGGTACGTCGGCGGTGCGCCCTCCCCCCCATATGACAATAAAACATGTTTCGGCGCGACCGCGAGTAAATAATGTGCATGTCATTATACTCCCTCCGCGGCGGATTGCCGAGCGGGGGAGCGACGGAATCCAATGATCTCTATGAAGAACGTTGATTACCGATAATGACTCCGATCGATTGGCGACCGTATTGAAAGCGCAAATACCGGCGCGAATACGGCGCCAATCCCCTGCAAATAACCCGTGACTGGCCTTAGGCAGCATTCAGTGTCCGTTACTGCTCATATGCAAAGCATTACCCACGTAGGGCACATATGCCATGTAGTACCCTACAAGTGTCCGTTTACAGAGGAATTCTCACCCATCCACAGAATATGTAATACATGTCTCAGAAGTGTGGGTCCCACCATTGGCACCTATGATGAGAACAAGTTTTTCCTAACACCTGTCTTGCCTAATGATTCATTGCCCTGCATCCAAAATAAATAAAAAGTTGTCCAAGCATGTGTGTGGGAAATTCAATAAATGGACTAATAAGTTCAATGCCCATCCAGCACCCTTCCATACCTACATAGCCCCCATGACTGCCCATTCAGCAGTAGTGCACCCTTGGTACACATTTGCCATTCATTGCTCTTTTAGTACGTTGCTGTCAAAGAAGGGCACTCAAGTAGCAATAACTGACAATTGAGCAGAAAGATGCATTTATTTCTGTACACAAGCTTCCCTCCATCACCCTCAGACACAGGCTCTGATGAAATGGGTTCTGAGGGTTGCAATATGCTGATGACATACATACATCATCAGTTATGCAGTTTTTAAAGGGGTTCTCTCACTACAAGGATGGCTTTTTATGTTAAAGATCTTGCAAAAACAAGTCACTTTGCAATATGTGTCCATTAACAGTGTCCTACCTATTCTGAGATATCCCCTCTTGTATGGGCTGCATCAGCTCCTCAGGTCACTATAGCTACAGACTTGTTCAACCTCTCATGATAGGCTGCCAGCACTGGTTGCTATAGCTACAGACCTGGCTTCTACTGCACCCTAGTGGAAGCCAGTAAACACGCCCCTGAATTCAAAGTAAAACCAAGAAAACAGGACTGAGGTGAGATGAATCAATGTAGTGAGACAACCCCTTTAATGTCTGTGATTCCTATGGTCTGTAGACATAGATCCAGCACGGACTCACTTTACGGCTGTCTGCAGCAGGACATCATTTCATGGTATTATACCATTTGCCATTTAAAACTATTTGCACTTACGCCAAGGGCGTTGCTAGGGTCCTAAAACATTGGGGGCACTGGCCCTCTGTGTTTAACTTTTTTGACTAGGGCAGGGTTCATGACACATGGGCACATGGTTAACTGCGGCACATATATTTAGGAATAAAAAGAAACATTCCTGTCATTGATTTTAGGTGTTTTCCGCATAGATACTGTCTACAATGTGTAGCCTATTTTATCGGCCTCATCTATGCATGATAGCGGAATACTTTTAATTAATAGTCATGCAGTTACCAAATAATACACAATACAAATATGTCACCCTATATACTACCATCAAACTGTTACCAAAAAAGCCTATGATACCAAGACCATCAGCACCAATCAGGGCTGTGGAGTCGGAGTCTATAAAATGGACCGACTCCGACTCCCAAAATATGTAATAAGTTGGTCCAGTTAGTTCGATGCAGTGCAAAGAGCAAGAGGAAATGGGTCGGGCCAGTGCTACTGCTTCCATATCTTCAACCTTATCACATGAGGAGTGTAATTGATGACATGGAGCAGGCAAAGCGCTGCCCCAGGGGAAAGATTCTGCTCCCAGGGCAAACAGAGACTCAGCAACATTTTTCACCTGTTTTCAAAGAAGTAAAAGAGTTCAACCATTCATCAGACCTGACTGTGGCTGAGGCAATTCCTTTATACCCCGACATTGTTAGAGATGCTGCCCCTGTGGTCACCACTTTGCCCCCATCCCAAGTTAGTGTAGAGAGGCCGTTCTCCAGCCTGGAAATAATGAGATCAGATGTGAGGTCATGTATGCAGGATCTGATAGAACAAATTCAGAGACTCCACAAATGTTCCTGCAGTGTTTTGCAAATTTACAATTTTTTTTTTTTTTGTGCCCTAAAGTCGTATCCAATAAATATATTTTACACTGACAAGCAAAATGGTAACAATGTTTGAAACTTGGACTTTCAGGCTCCATAGCTCACCATCCACTACAGCTTTGTACATGAGGCTACTGTAATTTTATATACAGTCATCTTAAATCTTATACATAAATTTGACTTGCAAGTATTTAGCATCTGCTTAGTTTTCAGTTTTGTGCCTAAAAATCAAAGTGTTAATTTTTATTAGTTAGTTTTATTTGTTAGTATTATTGGTTAGTATTTGGGAAATCCACCTTTTGGCTTTCAATACTGCCTGAATCCTTCTGGGCTCTGAATCAGATTCAAGCACATATTGACCAAGATCTGATCCCAGGTCTCTTCTACATATTCCCAATGTTGGTGCAGACTGGACTTGGATACAAATACAGATTTTTCTTCAACTCAACCCACAAGTGTTCAAAAGATCCAAACATTGTTACCTTTTTGCTTGTCAGTGTCTGTTCTACCTAAATAGCTTGATTATTGTATCATAAGGTGATAAACAGCCTGATGTTACCATTTTACTACAGTAAAGTTATCACTTAAACATGCGCCGTGTATGAGGGAGTCGGAGCCGGAGTCGGGAGTCGGAGGTTTGGGAAATTGAGGAGTCGGAGTCAGGCTTCGGCTTGCCGACTCCACAGCCCTGGTACCAATCACACCACTACATTAGGATCAAATAAAACTACCAGACCATGACCAGATGCAAGCAGCGCAGTGACTAGCGGTTGTACACACATAACTAATTACAGCGCAGTTAAATCTAGTGACTCACAGGTGACATCTCGTAAGACTGGAGTTCACTCTCCCATTTACCGGACCTCTAACCCCTGATAAAGCCAGTTTAGCTGGTGAAACATGTTGGGCAGGTCAGGCATGATGTTTTAAATTGTGATTTCTCACCTCTGTCTGGAAGTGTCACCAGCTGCAGACGGTGTCACAAGGGGGCCTTATTAGTTTTGTGTCCATTAGATTAGGGATGGCTGCCCAAGTAGGAGGCTTGGGATCCCTCATTGGAGTTAATAAATTGCTGTATATATGGGGATTTCCTGTTGGTAGGTGGTGTTTCCACCAGACTTGATAATGGAAAAGGAGCTATTCCTTCCTTAAGAAGTAGAAAGGGTTAAATGGTGAGGTTAGAAATCAGGTTTTTAAATAGTGTGTATAGAGGTTAAGAGTTATACATAATAAAAGTTACGCTTTAGTGTTTTATAGATAGAGAACTGATAGAGTTTAAGTTTGCCTATGGCAAAATAGTAAATATAACACTCTCCCATTTATTCTCCATCTGGTCCAGACTGCCATGACGTCTTCTCCCGGTCACTTACCACGCAGACATCTTAGGGTATGTCCACATGACAGAAAAAATACCGGTCGGATTCTGATGTTTATTGTCTTTTCCACGGATTTGGGGATGGTTCTGTCCGCAATTTACCGATTCGCCCTTCCACCTAATCATTGAATAGCATACTTTACCCCAGAAAACCGGTGGAAGAATGTGCAAGTTCCATGTTTTTCGGAATGCCGGCGGTGTGCAAATCTGTCCAGTACAAAAAACGTGCAGTGGAGACTACTGGGTGGATTTTCTATTAAAGTATATAGGTATGGTTGGCAGTCAGTTTTCAAATCCAAAAACAGAAAAACCATGCCGTGTGGACATATCCATAGACTCCTCACTTTTCCAGCAGCTCCCTACAGTGCCCCACCTCTGTATCAAATCCCCATCCATAGCACCCCAAATCCTAATAATGAACCCTTTGTGTCCTCCAAACAGTAAAAGTGCACCCCTATATGGGCTCCTGTTTGTGCACCCAGTTTTAGTCTTCTTTTGCGTCCTCATATAGCAGTACCTCCAATATAGGAGGTAGATACACTGCAAATTAGATAGGTAGACCCCCTTGTAGATAAGTAGACTCCAATCAGAAGCCTTATTATGTAGGTTGCCTCCCTATTGGATAGGTGTATAGGCCCCAATTAGGTAGGTAAATATAAAGCCCCCCAGTTAAGTAGGTACATAGGCCCCTCATTAAGTACGTAAGTATATCAGTTCCCCATTAAGTAGGTAAGCATGTAGGCCCTAACTAGATATACAGACCCCCTGTTAGGTAGATATATAGGCCCCCCATTAGTTAAGCAAACATATAGGCTTCTCATTATGGAGGTATTTAGGCCCTCAGTTATTTAATATAAAGGTTCCCCCATTAGGTAGGTTTGTATATAGGTCGCTATTAGGTAGGTAGGTAGGTAGGTATATTATTATTAGTTTTAAAGCGCCATTAGTTCCAGGGTGATGTACATTCAAGGGGGATAACATACATATGTCATAAGTACAATGGTGACGATAAATGACTAACAACTGGTACAGAGGGAGAGAGGACCCTGCTCATAAGGGCTTACAGTCTACAAGGAGGGAGGAAAGAGACAGAAGGTACGGGGCAAACATGTTTGTGGGGTGGTGTAATGGTAGTGGGGTTATTGTAGGTTATCCTGAAGAGATGGGTTTTCAGGTTGCTTTAGAAGCTAGTGAAGGTGGAGGAGAGTCTGATGTGTTGGGGCAGTGAGTTCCAGAGTGTGGGGGAAGCACGGGAGAAGTCTTGGCGTCGATTGTGTGAGGAGCTGATAAGAGGAGCGCAGAAAAGGTGGTCTTGTGAGGAGCAGAGATTGCGTAAGGAATGGTATCTAGAGATTAAGGCAGAGATGTATGGAGGGGAGAGGTTATGAAGAGCCTCGTAGGTCATGGTTAATAATTTGAACTGGATTCGCTGGTCAATGGGCAGCCAGTATAGAGATTGGCAGAGGGGAGAGACAGAGGAGTAACGAAGAGAGAGGTGGATCAGACGTGCAGCAGAGTTGAAGATGGTTTGCAGTGGAGCAAGAGTGGTAGCTGGAAGGCCACAGAGAATAATGTTGCAGTAGCCTAAGCGGGAGATGACAAGGGCATGGACTAGCATTGTTGTAGTATCGAAGTTAAGGAAAGAATGGATTTGAGAGATATTTTTCAGGTGGAGGCAGCAGGCAGAACTGAGGGCTTGGATGCGTGGTTTGAAAGACAGAGGAGTCAAAGGTTATCCCAAGACAGTGGACTTGTGGGACAGGTGAGTGTGTGGAGCTGTTGACAATAATACAGAGATCAGGTACGGAGAGAGCGTAAAAGTGGACAGATGATAAACTCAGTTTTCTCCACATTTAGTTTTAGGAAACGGAAAGAGAAGGAGGAGGATATGGACAATACACAGTCTGGCAACTGGAAGAGTAGAGTTAACATCTGGGCCGGAGATGTAAAGTTGAGTGTCATCAGCAGACAGGTAATATTGAAAGCCATGTGATGCTATGAGCTGACCCAGGCCAAGAGTGTAGATAGAGAAAAGAGTATTGAGTAGTAGACTCAGTACTAGCCCCTGAGGGACACCAGCAGAGAGTGGGCGAGAGGAAGAGGTGGTGCGGGAGTGAGAGACGCAATGTCCGATCAGTGAGGTATGAGGAGAGCCAGGAAAGGGCCAATTCCGTTAAGCCAAGGGATGAGAGGATTTGTAGCAGGAGTGAATGGTCGACAGAGTCAAAGGCAGAGGACAAGTCTAAGAGGAGAAGGATCGAGTAGTGACGTGAGGCTTCAGCAGTTACGAGGTCGTTGGCGACTTTGGTTAGGGCGGTTTCAGTACAGTGGTGGAAACGGAAACCAGATTGCAGAGGATCAAAAAGAGAGTTGAAGGAGAGGTGAGAGGACAGTTGAAGAAAGACGTGTTGTTCAAGGACTTTCAAGGCAAATGGACGCAGTGAGATGGGACGATAGTTGGATACTGTATTAATACTTCTTCCATTGCAGGTAGTCCCTCTTCCCCCAGTGGCAAATGCCCCCTCTCTCCGATTTCACAAGATTCATGACACAATAGGACAGTAGGCAGGATTAAATATTAAAAATAAAAGTATTCTGGTTTGCACAGTGATATTCATTTCTTACAATTTCACAAGAGCTAAAGCAGAAGACAGAGCAGAGATACCCAATAAAAAAGAAAATATATGTTGTGTGTTAAGAAATGTATTATGTTTTCTTTGTTAGAAATACGGAGTCTAGAATTTTGCACTATCCTGTTTTAACCACTCTTTATAGAAAATTCTGAAAGGTTCAAAAACTTTCAAGCACCATTATACGTGAACATTAAACCTACGAGTGTCAGTCTCAGATCCTCATGTAAAACAGACAAATCTGTGGCGTGTGAACATATCTTAAAGAGCATTCACAACACAGAAGCAACAATGAGACAGCCTTGTAAATTCTACATATAAACTAACGAGTAAAAAAAAAAATACAACCTTCAAAGTCGAAGATATTTTACCTAGACATTTCACACAACGATCTAATGGAAATGGTATCCTTGAGCTTTAGAATAGCACAAGACACAATAAATGGATTTCCTCATTCAGACTAGCATCATCCTTCAAGGTTTATACCAGTGTCTTGAATGAAGTAAACCTGACACTAGTAACATATTCAACATACATTACAACACATAAAGAACAACAACAGAAAAAGAAAATTCCTTAAAATGCAGAGTGTGATAAAAAAAGAACTGGTCATTGTTACTCACATTAGGCTTATGTGATGTAGCCCTATTATCTCACAGAAAATGTGGCCTTGTTGCCCAAAAGAACTACAGGCTTATGCAAGTATTTCCACTCCTGAGGTTTGCTGTGCTACAAACCTTAGTTTAGGTACAATTTCACAAAATCTAAAATCAACACTGACACAAGATGGTATTAGAAAAAGCACTGTACGACAGTTTACAATTTTTCACAGTTTTTGTGCCTAATGTGTCACTTTTAACCCCTTAAAGGCCACAATACATCTTTTGTCGACAGGGCAAAAATAAGATGGCATCCGTGTCCTGTGTTGGATGAAGCAGAGGTTCAGGTGTCTGATGAAGACCAGGACCCTGCTCTAACAGCGAAGAGCGGACACAAGAGTGAATAATGACCATTGCATTCAAGTAGTTTTAGGCCGTGTTCACACGACTTATTCCCGACGGATTTGTGAGCCGTATTGAGCTCACAAATCCCAGTGAATAGGGGCGGGGCCGGAGCGTGGGGGGGGCCGCTCCCCGGCCCCATAGACAATTGCATTGTTTACGGCGCTCCGCGCCGTAAATAATGTGATTTTCACTTCTCCCGCGGCCGATTCGCCCGAGGCGGGAGGAGACGGAAAACCACTGTTCTTATGAGGAGTGGTTACCGAAATGACTCCAAAGATTGGCCCCCGTATGCAGCGAAATCCCCGCCGGAGTACAGGCCAATCCGTGCCCAAATAAGCCCGGGAACGGGCCTTGACGGAGGGTTCCCTCCTCACCCTATTTGGCACCCCCCGCAGTAATTCCAGGGGGTTTGGTTTTTAAAAAAGCCGAGGGTTTATGAAACTCCCAGCCCAACTTCTGGTATGTTTTTGTTTTGCCCGTGAGGGTCCCAGTAGGATGCCCGGAAGTTTTACATGAAGGGATAATATAATGCATTTATAAGTAATGAATGGTATTGATAGAAGGGTTTGATGGGCAAAAAAATAATTCCCCAAAAATGTAAAAATTCCAAGATAAAATTTTTTTTTTCCATTTTTCCAAAATCCCTATCTTTGGAAAAAAAATATATAAAACCCATTCATAGTTTCAGCCATAAGGGTCCTTCCAAAGCAAAATAATAGAGTAAAAAAAAAAACAACACTTATACAGATCTTTCAACTGAAAAATAAAAATGTTATAGGTCTCAGAATAAGAAGACACACAAGCAAAAAAATTTTTAGTGTTTTTGTTGTGCTAAAATAGACCCAAAAAAAAAAAAAAAAAAAAAAACTACAGTATATCATTATGGTGTTGCCTTAATTGCTCTGGCTCGCAAAATAAAGTTTGTACTTTTTTTACCATTTAGTGAATGGCGTAAATTTAAATACAAAAGAATAGTGGTGGAATTAAGCTTTTTTCCCCCGTCTTCCCTGAAAGAGTTAATAAAAGTTCATCAAGGACATAAGGCATATGTATCCCAAGATGGTGGCATTAAAAAAATAAAACTCCTCTGAAAAAAAATAAGTAATCAAAAAACTATGTCGACAGAAAAAAAAAAGTTACATTGCAATGAGCGATGGAGAGGGGAGGGGGTTTAACGGGAAGGACAAGACATTTGTTGCCAATAATTTTTACTAAAGAGAGGTTAGATTTTTTAGAAAAATCTTTTTCATTTTAATTTTGTGTAGATAAAGGGTTAAAAACCGGCCCCCACTTTGGGAAACACAATCCCAGATGCCCACGGTTAAAATTTATACAAATGCATGATGGATTTTATTTTCCCCAAACACTGGGGGGCCCCCGCAGTTTGCCCCCTGGGTGTAGATTGTCATTGAGAGCTTGGACAATCACAGATGAACTTTGGGCACTTGATACATTTTGCATCTTACTCGGCACTCTAAAATCGCCAAATTTATTTTTGGGGAAAGGAAAAGGGAAAAACCTCCCAACACAGCCAAAGTATTATTTAAGAAACACGCTTCTCTACTTCTAACCTGTTCACAGGCATTCCGACATTTTAGCCGTTTTTTAGAAAATTTAAAAATAGCATAGTAAATTATACTATGATAGGGTGGCACTTGACAAATTCTTTCCCCTTGGCTCCAATGTTCCCAATGGATGCACTATAAGAAATTACAACGGCTTTTGGGCAGAATTACACCACTATGGCAGTATTTATCTATAATCTCTTCTCCCCCCAAACCCCCCCCTCCATTTTTTGTTCGGGAATAGCGGGCCGGACTGGCCCACGGGGGAATGGGGAAAACCCCCCGGGGGCCACTAGCAGGGAAAAAAGTTTTTTTTTTAACTGCATATACCCCTCAAAAGAAAAAAAGCAGAGAAAAGAGGCAAAAAGCAAAGGCAGAGCATAGAAGACAAGTACAGTCTTTTACAGTAGGGGAAAAAAAGGTGGGCCAATAAAAAAAGTTTCCCCCGGGGCCCATAAAACTCAAAGGGGGCCCTTAAGTCACTCCATTGGGCTCTGGGCACCCCAGTCCACACTGAGAATGTCCTAACTTTTTTAAAAAATTGACACTATTTTGTTTTTCATGCTGGCACCTATTATAGGGTCATTCAACCTTGGAAGGGGAGCCTTTTTGGGGGAAAATTTTTTTCTGCACCCAAAGAGGTAAAATTATAAATTTTTTAAACTTTGTTCCCTTCTCATCCCCAAGTACTATATTGTTTTGGGTTACTGTCTAATAAAGTTTTTTTTATTATTTTTTGTAAAGCGTTTCAAATGTATTATTTTCTAGTAGGACCCTTTTCCAATAACAGACAAAGGGGCTGCCAAAGGTAAATAAACTACCTACTTTCTGTTTTTCCAGCCTGATAAAAACTCCTTAGTAAACAGATGATAAAAAAAAAAAAATACTTAAAATTTTACTGTATATAACACAATTTTTTTTTCTAAAAAGGACCTTTGAAAAAATAAAATATTAAATTTCCAAATGTCCTCACATCCTATGAAATATGAAAAAAATTAAGCATTTTTTTTTTATAACTGATTTGGATTCAATAATTTTACAAACTGTGATCCAACCCTGATGTCAAAAAAAAAAATTTTAAGGGTATTTTCACATACGTTATTGCTTCATCTATTCCCACAGAAGGGGCACCAACACACCTTTTTACTGAAAGCTGCATCGCCCTTCAAAAATCACCAAAAAAAAAAAAAACCCCAAACAGAACCGCCAAATAAAAGGGGTTTTTTTGTTTTTTTTTTTTTAAATCCCAGGGAAAAAAATTTAGATAGAGGTTTAGTTACCGGACACAAAAAAAAAAACTTGCCAAAAACCCAAAATTAGCCAAAAATTTTTTAAGCGGGGTGAAAAAAACTAAAACAAAAATAGTGTATTTAAAACTTGATTTTTAAAAAAGTTAAAAAAGAATTTGGGAAAGACCTACAAAAAACATCCCAAAATTAAAATTTCCTATATGGGAAGGGGGAAAGTAGATGAGGGGGGCCCAAAATAGATGGGCCAAATTAAAAGACTAAAAAAAATACCACCCCCTTCCAAAGCAACACAAGGCAATCCCCCCTGAAGAGGGTTTTCCTGTCAGGAAAACCTGACCTAAAAAAAAACTACCCCTTGGGCCCCCCCCAAAGTTCACAACGTTTTAAAATGGGCCCCGTATTCGGTCCTTTTAATTTTCGCCCCGAAGTGGGGCCAAATTTAAGGGGCAAAAATACAGCCCAGTCATTACTGTAATTCAAAATTCTCATAAGAACTATGGATTACGTCCCCCTCTCCCCCGCTCGGCGAATACGCCGGGGGGGGAGATAAGTAAACATGGGGAAATTACCAGCGGCGTTCCCCGCGCCGCTGGTAATGAAAGTAAAAGGGGCCGGGGGAAAAAGGTTTCGGCCCCCCGCTCCCCTCCCCCGCTATCGCCCCCGCCCACGGCGAAATTTTGCAGGGCGAAATTTTAGGGTTCCCGCATTTTAAGCCGGGGGGAACAAAACCCCTTAACACTAAAATACAATAATTTGGGGATTGCCAGGGTTTTTTGCTAGGAAGGGTTGGTATTTTTTTTGTCTATTAATAGGTTTTTCCATTTTTTTATTTTTTATTTTTTAAATTATTTATTTAAGCGCCATTGATTCCATGGCGCTGTACATTCAAGGGTTTTTAAATACAAAACATAAGTCAAACTTTTACAATATTGACAATCTCTGACAAAACAACAGGTACAGAGGGAGATAGGGCCCTGCCCCCCGGGAAGGCTTACAATCTACTATCATCCCCCTTTTCTATATGGGGACCTTCTAAGGGTTTGGGTTTTTTGGGCAGGTTTTCCCACTTTTTAACTTTTTTAAAAATTTTAATTTTTAAATACACTTATTCTTTTGTCGAGTTTTTTCCCTTAAGCAAATTTCTATTATTTTTTCGGGGTACTTGGTATTAATTAGCCCTCCCATATCTTTTTGGGGGTTGGGTTTTGTTATTTAATTAGCAGGTGCCCAAAGGGGGGACCCCCTTCCAATCAAAACAAATGCTCATTTTCACAGCAAAAAGGGGAAGCACAAAATTCAGTCAAATAAAAATTAAATTTCCTAGATTTACAAAGAAGTGCTGCCACAAGACCCCGATAAACCGCACTCTCTCTGGGAAAAAAAGGGGGCTTTTGTCTATTTGATTTATATGCTGTAATTAATGTACTAAGATTTTGGGTTTCCAAAAGAAAAAGTAATCCATTTTAAACCCCCTACAGATTATCCCAAAAAGGGGGTGGGGGGGTGGTTTTAAAAAAAAAAAAAAATCACAATTTTTTTTTGCCCAAAAGGGGGGCAGCCGAGTGGAGAGTCAACCGCTACCTAATACAGTGGCTTTCCCCCTTTCAACCCTGTTTTCCCGGGGGCTCCTCACATCACCCCGGGTGTCAAACCCCAAGGCCCGCGGGGCCCCACCGGCCCCCGATTCCCCCCTTTACCCACACCGCTGTTTTTCCACAGCCGTGCAGATTCCCGTCCAGTACAGGGAGGGAAGGAGGAGGGAAAAAAAAAACGTTTCCCCCCCACCCCTTTTCCCTTTGTATGTAGAACGCCGGTGAGCGCATTTTATACGCGTCGAGGGGGCGTGACACGCCCCTTTGTCACGCCCCCTGTGACGCTGGGTTTTCCTTTGGGAGCAAGCCCCTGCCACCCGAGGATTCCCCGGGAAACTCGTTTGGGGGGTAAAACGGCGTGGTCAGGGCCCCTTACACCATACACAGCTCCCGAACCCCGGGCCCCGCTGCCCGGACACGGGGGAAGTAGCTGTTTTTAAATTTTTTAATCATTAGGGGGATTTTGCCTTTACTTTAGGGGGCTACTGGGCATCTGCCTGGCTACTGGGGGATTTCCCGGGTATGAGGGTGCTACTGGGGCATCAGCCTGGCTACTGAGGCATCTGCTGGCTACGAGGGGGCATGGGGCATCTGCCGGGCTACGGGGGCATCTGCCTGGCTACTGAGGGGGCTACTGGGGCATTTTGCCTGGCTACTGAGGCATCTGCCTGGCTACTGGGGCATGGGGCATCTGTGTGGCTACTGGGGCATCTGCCTGGCTAATGGGGACCATGGGGCATCTGCGTGGCTACTGGCGACCATGGGGCATCTGCGTGGCTACTGGCGACCATGGGGCATCTGCGTGGCTACTGGCGCCATGGGGCAATCTGTGGCCTAGGGGCATCTGTCTGGCTACTGGGGGACTATGGGGCATCTGCCTGGCTACTGGGGCATCTGTCTGGCTACTGGGGCATCTGTCTGGCTACTGGGGGACTATGGAGTATCTGCCTGGCTACTGGCGGACTATGGGGCATCTGCCTGGCTACTGGGGGACTATCGGGCATCTGCCTGGCTACTGGGGCATCTGCCTGGCTACTGGGGCATCTGCCTGGCTACTGGGGCATCTGCCTGCTAGGGGGCATCTGCTGGCTACTGGGGGACTATGGTGCATCTGCCTGGCAACTGGGGCACTATGGGGCACCCGCCTGGAGACAGGGGGACTATGGGGCACCCGCCTGGCTACTGGGGGACTATGGGGCATCCGCTGGCTACTGGCGGACTATATGGGGCATCTGCCTGGATACCGGGGGGGTTATGTGGGGCATCTCCCTTTCTATATGGGGCATATTACCTGGCTGCAGAGGGCATATTACTATCTGGCTACAGGGGGCAAAAATACCTATCTACCTACATGGGAAGATATAACTGTCATCTACAGGGGGCTTTATAGCCACTTATCTACCTACAAGTAGTTCTAAAATTATGTCGGCCCTTTAAGGTACGCCGTGAGGCTGATGTGGCCCCCGATGAAAACAAGTTTGACACCCCTGCTCTACATAAAGAGCCAGGAAGGTTTCACCATTATCTTACATTTACGGCCTATGGAAATCACTGCCACAAGAGGTTATAAAGGTGGATTCATTACAAAATTTTAGATGCTGTTCTTGAAAATAAAATATTAAGGTTGGGGGGACGAGATTCTAGAGATAGACAAAATTTCCTATCGTGCCTGAGCCGGTAAGTTTTTTTCCTTTTATATGGGCATTGCAAAAATTCATTGGGATTTTTGCCTTGTTTCACACTTGGGGTTATATTTTGGGGACTAAAAACGGGCCCTGGTGTTTATTTCCAACCTTATTTACTATTTGCTATGTTTTTAGAAAAAAAAAAAAAAAAAGCTCGGGTGATGGACGGTAAAATATAGTTAAAAGATAATTACTGTTACCAATAATCTGATAACTTCTATAAGGTCAAGTCCACATTGCATATGACAAAA
Source organism: Phyllomedusa bahiana (assembly GCA_025379985.1). Lineage (NCBI taxonomy): Eukaryota > Metazoa > Chordata > Amphibia > Anura > Hylidae > Phyllomedusa > Phyllomedusa bahiana. Next base: position 3,183 of record JAODAL010004502.1, on the reverse strand, counting down.
TACCGTCGGAAACCCGATGGCGTTTTGTCATTGCTGGACCGTAGCAGCACCGCGGGTTTTTTGGCGCCGATTTACTCTAAAAGTGGTCGGTTTTCGGATTTACATTCAATGTACGGGGCCGACGGCAAATCCAAGCAGAATCCGACGGAATATACAGGTTTTAAAGCGACAGTAAAAATGTAGTTTAACACCCGGATTTTCACTGTGTCTATGCACACGGGGTCCCGTTGATTTTTTTGGCAGATTCAAAATACTTAAAAGGGGTTTCTGCTAATGATTCATTTCCCTCGCCCTGTTTCTAATTTCATTTTGAATTCAGGGGGCGTTTTTACGGCTTCTACTAGGCTGAGTGAAGCCAGGTCTGTAGCATCCCAACCAGTGCTGGCAGCCTATCAGGATAGATCAACAGGTCTGTACTATGCAACTGAGGAGCGGGGATGCAGCCCATACAAGAGGGATATCTGGGAATGGGTAGGACACTGTAAGGGACCAATTAAAAAGTGACTTGTTTTTGCAAGATCTTTAACATAAAAAGCAATCCTTGTAGTGAGGCAACCTCTTTAACATCCGCCATTCACAATGCCAGAGATTTTTTTCAAACGACTCCACACTAGCGCTTGCAGAAGGATCAATGAGGAAAGTCAGTCAGATAGGACTTCTGCAGATAACACCTTGAACCAAAGGACGAGTCTGATCTGCAAAAACACCCCGCGTAAAAGGAGTTTTGTGACGCTCTACAAATGGGCTTTTGAGGTCCACTGGAAGACTAGTCCCAGAAGTGGTACAATAAGACATAGTAAGATTTATCCAGCGAAAACTCTTTTTAATTTTTTCACCACGGACTGTTGTTTGTCCCCAATACTGAAGGAACAGCGAGTCGGGTTTTCTGAACTTCTATCTTGAAGATAACAAACAATGATAAAATCCTAAAACATTTGATTAGGGAAGTTCTGCAGTTTAAAAAGAGAGCCCCTCAGCACGTCACCTAAACCTTTCAATACGGTTTTTTTAAATTTTTTTTCCAAACCACCTGAAACAATCCAGAATCACAGAGATTTTTGGGGTTTTGACTTTGGCAAAGGGCAGAAAAAAATTTCGGGTTGTTAAAATTATTCCTGAAGTGATGGGTTTGGGGCTATGAGAAGAGTAGATGTAACCAGTTTAGAAAGTTCTATTTTTTCCCCTCGAGGCCCGCTCATATCAGGGGGTAAACGAACTGATGGGTTCCAGTGACAGACAGAAACCTGAATTGAAGGCCTGGTAGCAGAGAAAATCTTGCATCCCCCGTAACATCTTAGGTATGTTTTAACGGGTAATTTCGGGACGTAAATTTCGCCCCCCCAAATTTCGCCGTGGGACGGGGGGGGGGCGGGAGCGGGGGGTAAAACAGGGGGCCGGCACTTCGCCGGCCCATAGACATCACTGCTAGCGGGCGTTAGCCCTAGAATGACTGAAATTTATCTCCCCCCCGGCGGATTGCCGGGCGGGGAGAGGGGAGTAACCCATAGTTCTCTATGGAACTGTGAATTCCCGTAATGAAGGGGCCGTTTTCCCTAATTGGCGCACTTCGGCGCGTAATTGGGCCCGAAATACGGCCCTTTTTAAAAGCCTTTGGTGAACATGGCCTTAGGGACGGGGGAAACCTTTTTCAGGCAAGTGGTCAGTTAGGTGTTCTGGTTTGTGTTTTCTTCCTGCACTTTCTGTGAAAAGTTTCCCCTTAAAGGGATTGCCCCATTTAAATGTAATATATTTTCTGTATATAAAAAAATTAAAAGTATTTTTGTAAATTGCATTTTTTATCCCCTTTGCATTTCACCATTTGGATCGGTGCCCACTTCTATACCATGCCCCCCTCTACCATCGCTACTAACAAAAAGAGGGGGGGAGCTCCCTTGTAAAAAAATTTAAATTTAAATAAAAATTTTTTTTTTTTAACTGGAAAACCCCTTTTAAAGGGATTCTCTCCCCACAGGTTTCATAGACAGTTTGTACTCATTCTTTTCCCTCGGGGTTGGGGTTCTATAGCAGTGATTAGCATATTCCACTTCTAGGGAGCAAGCTGAGCAGTTACTCTGAGGCTAAGTTCACACGGGTTAAAATGGGGCGCATTTCGGCCCCGTATTTGCGGGTATGGCTCAAATACGAGCGAAATGCGCCCCAGTCTTACGGTAATCCACAATTTCATAGGAAAATGAAAAACGTCTCCTCCCCGGGGCAGACAAAAACGCCGCGCGGGGGGGGATAAGTGAAGTCAATTATATTGGCGAATACCGCCGCAGTAAGAATGTTATGGGTGGGGGGGGTTCCGGGCCCCCTACCCCCCGCCCCGTGGGAGCTCCCAAAGTCCTGGCGCAATTGCGGGGCGTATTTATGCCATGGGAACATAGCCAGACTGTGCAGGGGATCTTATATGTAACAAGGTGATAATTAAAGCCATGCTTTTCAGTCCTCACAGCACATGTACCTTTTTAACGTATTAAACGGCGTGTTAAATACGTTTTTATAATACATAAAACATACTGCGTAAAACAGTGTGGTACATATTTGGATACTTTTCGAATTGCAAAAAAAAGTTTCCCTATTGTTTCATTTGGGTCTTAAATGCGTAAAAGGGATCAAAAGTACACGTCAAACGAATACAATAAGGGATTAAAAAATGCATCGCTGAACGACTATGTGGTTTTACATTGATCAATGAAAACGATTGGGGCTTTGTCAAATAATATTTCCAAACGCCGTGTGAACATACCCTGTGTTTTCTGAAACTAAATGGGAGATCTTTAAATTGTTGCTTGGAGCTCGTTTGGGCCCTGGGGGGGATGTCACTCCCCGCCCTCAGCTAAACAGATAACAGACGTCCCCTTTGTATGCGGTAACCTAGAAAAAACCCATGCACACTGAGAGCTATAAATGTCTCGAAACTTATGACTAAAGTAAAAACTATGACCCAAAGTATTAAAAAAGTCTTTTAAATTTTCAGCTCCTTTTTTGCTGAACGTAAACTTTGTGGGGGAAAACCCCTTTTTATATCACTCAAAGATTAAATGCAAGAGTTGCTTCCATATGCCAAGTGAAAACATTTAATTTGGGAAGATAAAGGTCTATTATGTTTTCCGCCCCTTGGGGAAGTAGGAAAACCCCCCGTCAAAGCCGTTATGGTTTTGGGGTTTTGGGAAAATAAAG